>PVJX010002248.1:48151-134447 GCA_004027295.1 Dolichotis patagonum | reverse complement strand
CTTCTGTCTAGAACTTATAAAGAATTAAAAAAAATCAGACCCTCGAAATTCAAAGACCCAATCCAAAAATGGACATCTGAAATGAATACACAGTTCTCAGATGAAGAAATACGAATGGCAAATAAATACATGAAAAAATGTTCATCATCATTAGTCATGAGAGAAATGCAAATTAAAACCACACTGAGATTCCATCTCAGTACAGAAAGAATGGCCAAGATAGAAAACACTATCAACAACAAGTGTTGGAGAGGCTGTGGGGAAAAAGGAACTCTTCTACACTGTTGGTGGGAGTGTAGACTGGTGCAACCACTGTGGAGGTCAGTCTGGAGATTCCTCAAAAAGCTGGGTATGGAAGTTCCATTTGACCCAGCTATTCTGCTTCTAGGCATATTCCCAGAAGAACTGAAAACATCATACCACAGTGATATATGTACACCCATGTTTATAGCAGCACAATTTGTAATAGCCAGATCTTGGAAACAACCTAAGTGCCCATCAACTGAGGAATGGATAAAAAGGTTGTGGCATTTTTGTACAATGGAGTACTACTCAGCTATAAAGAATGATCACATTAAAGTATTTACAAATAAATGGACACGACTTGAGACCATTCTCTTAAGTGAAATAAACCAAACTCACAAGGGTAAATACCATAAAATCTCCCTAATATGAGATTTGATAAGAGTATATAAGACTTTATGGTAAGCATGAGTCCCCATCTCACAGCTTCGAAGTCTTTCAAAGTTTTCAATCATCAGTTGGAATGGTTTTATCCTGTTTTGTTTGACTGTATCATACTTGATGATATGAGTAGCTGTTTTGAAGAAAACAAAACATTGTGACAGCTATTGCTGATTTAATATCATCCTTCTTAGAAGTCCTACCATGCTTTTTTTTTGTTCTACCACCATTGGTTCTATCACATTGTGTCTTATTGGAATTTGAATATGTGTGATAGCTCAAACACATTTTTTTTTCTTTTCTATCAAAAATGAGATATTACAGTACCCATTGAACATTTTCTGTTATTCGGTTCAGAAAGCCCTGTAATTCTTTCACTCTATGCATGGCTTTATACTATTGTGTTATGTTTGATGTTATTGTATTTGAAACTATGCTCAACTATAGCGGAGTAAGAGATATGGTGTTAGCTACTGTTGATGTCCAATTGACTTAATGTAAAGTACTGTGTTGCCGATGTTGTCCTGTTCTGATCTGCTCTGTACTGCCCTCTTTTGTTTTATTGTCTTTCAAATAAAAAAAGAAAAAAAGAAAGAAATTCTTCCCAATCAGGAGGCCTCGAAGCATAGTAAGGCTTGGCAGGGCGGGATTTCACATAGCTTCAAATAAGTCTCCTTGTGAACCTATTTATCTACCTTTAATTCACATTTTTGTTTTGCTGATGCTCTATAATCCTGTGCTGTATCTATTACTGATGTTTTCTACAAACCTTTCCCCACCTATGAAAATAATATGAACAAGGCTGCAATCAGAGACTCCAGGGGACTGGTCCTATTGCTCTACAGAGTTGAAAGGAAATAATCATCAGCCACTGATAAATCCAACATTACTCCACTTCCATACTGTGCCCTGAAGGAGATAATGCGTTCCTGTATGTAATCTCTGTACAGAACATAGCAAGCAAGTTTGACCACAGGACCTTGCATCTACATTCCCCCTACCTCTTAAATATAAAGCACCCAAATCTAAACGCTTGTAGGTGAATAGCTAATCCTAGTCAGCCCGTAACAATGTTCATCTTTCTAACTCTTGTGGCCAAATAATAAATACAGATGATACAGAAACTAGGTACCATGGCAAAGTTGTACAAATAGAATCTAGAGACAGTGACCGAAAGCTTAGTCAAGCATAATGCCTACGATACACAGAGCAAAAATCAGGGCAGTAAAACATCAAACATTTCCCTGAGGCTCTTGATTGTGTGAGAGAGTCCTTTGGGTCCTTTGGTTTAGAACTACCTCCCTGCATTCCCACAGCTGAAAGATGTTTGGACCAAAATACTTGTTATTTGTAGCCACTATCCAGGCTGCAAAAATGTATACTACACATGCACACACCGTGGGGGCCAGAGTCAAGTCTCGGCTCATCTTATTTCCCCAAAGTTACTGTCTAATTTGTTTCTAGCAGGGGGGAAAAAGGACACAAACACACAGTCCCCTAAAAACCCTATTTCATATGCAAAAACTCAAGTTCTCCTACTTCTCTTACATATGTCATGCTGCTCTTTGCTGCTTATCATGCATGAAGCGAAGACTGGATGCAATGAACAAAGCAAGCATTTTGTTGTTCCTGCCGTGGAAAGTTACCGCAAATAAACTGCACAGAGGAAAGAGTAAATGTGGAAATAACCTAAATCTTTTTATGCAGATGAGGTAAAAAAAAAAGCAGTCTTCCTTAGAATGGCTTCTTTACATTATACCAGCAGTTTATGCTAAGAGTCATTGGGACAAATCAGTTCATAATTTATTTTAAGAAGTCAAACCAGCAAGATCAAGTGTCCTATAGGTGGTGTTTCATCTCAACATATTAAAGCATTCTTCACAAATATAAAAGATAATCTCAACCACTGTGTTCTGTAAGCAAGCAGAAAATTATGTAAATCTGATTTCCTTACTATGTGCTTGCTCTCTCTTTAAAGCTTACTAAATCATATCCAGATTTGTAAACACAGAAGCACTGGATCCAAGATACATTTGCTTTTCAAACACTCAGAACCAGGAAAGGTATTTTGCAGGGTGTAATTGAAAAATTCCTATCATTTTTCAAAAGCCAACAAATCAAGGGTTGTGTGAGATTAAAAAAGAGCCACCAAACATCACCTCTTCACTTATTATGGGCTTAATTGCTTCCTCATAATAGAGTGTGACAATGTGATTCTGATAAGAATAGCACCTGCTTTGAAAATCACGTATCAGAGAAATGCCAGCCAGGGCGCAGGCAGCCCCACAGCAGCCTGTGGAGTTCTGGTTTCTCAAGCCAGGCTGCTCCTGCTCTCTCTTTTCAGGCGAGACAAACTCATGGCCTGAATAACTGGTGGTTACTCTGTTAGCTCACTTGGAAACGTCAGTCTTCTTCTCCATCAGGCGTACGTAAATATTGGGGATTTATCTGACACTAATCTACTGGACCATCTTCTTCGCAGACACAAAAGATTCCTGCATAGCACGCGCTACAAGAGTAAGAGGAGACAAAGCTTTGAACCGGAAGTTCCAAGCATCTTGAGTCAAGACCCATGCCAGTAGGACAGACCGCTGGCCTCACTCTTTCTTTGTTCTGAAGAAGGAAATCCTCTGATGTAAGTTACTTAATTAAACTCCTGGCTGCTGTGGATCTGCGTCTACCTGTCCTAACACAGTCTAACCTATTTGGAAACACATGTCTAATGTGCGCTTTCAAATCTAATTTTCTTTTTGTGTTCAGGGAAAGCAGGAAATCCCTCACTTTGCTATGGAGCTGACTATGGCAACAAATCTACAGGTTAAAAGATACATGAATTGCTACCTCTGTTTTCAGGTAGGAGAGATGTGTGACATTTGTGCAAATTTTAAAAATGAGTCGGGCTTGGTGGCGCATGTGTGTAATCTCAGCATCCAGGAGGCAGAGGCGGGAGGACTGGAGAGTGAGTTCAAGGCCAGCCTGAAATGCTCAGTGAGACAAAAATAAAAACATAAAAACTAAGTAGAAGCAAATAAAAATGAGACAAGAGCAAATTTTCTATTGTTATGAGCATAAAGCGTGTAGTTAATTATCTGTCATATAATTCCAGTCAGTTCGGTAAACCGCAAAGTGTTCTGTACACTATGATAATTTGTGTACCCTAGAATTTCATGAGACTGAGACATGAAAAGAGCTATACATTGACCAACAAAGGTAACAGGACAAACAAGGAGAGATGCGCTCACAGTCCAAATGCACTACACACCTGTGTGTAAGAGGTCCCCGCTGACAACACACACACAGGCACAGACACACACACACATTCACAAACACACACTCACACAGGCCAGTGTCTCTGAGCCAGTGGAAGACACTGAAAAGTCCAGTGGAGCCTGAGATTAGTAGGGGGGTGAGGTGGCCTGGAAAGGCCACCCCATTTTTGTGTTTACAGGATAACACTCTGAAAGACGCAGGGGCCCTTTGTTTTTCACAGCAGAAGTCATGAGTAGCCATGCCAGCACTTGGGCTTTGTCCTGGCCAAATGACATGATACCGAGGTGCCACTTGGCCCCTGGGCTGAAGGCTCCATGCCTGCCTCCCACGTGTGCGTTGGTGGTGAGCACCGTCCTAAATATTTCAAATAGCACCGGTACAGCAACGCTTTCCAAGCCAGTGTTTTACAAACACGGAAAGTAATTCATCTTCCTGTATTTACAAAACTTCTGTAGTGTGAAGGCGCTAAGGATAACACCCAATGCATGCAAAATGGGGTGGGGTCCCCAGAATCAGTGTGCCCTCGAGGAAATGGAAATGCAGAGCTAAAGGAGAACGAACGCCTGCCTGATTGAGGAGTGCTGGAGTTTAGAAAACAACACGAATAGCTGATTCTTACCTAGGCCTACTGTGTTTAAGTGCCAGTCTAAGATTTTTGCATCTGTAAAATTTTTTATGCTTTGCAACCTAGATGTGACAACCAGAGGCCAAAGCATTGGATCCCAGATTTAATTTAACCCGTGTGGTTGTAAGATCTGCATTAATCACACAGCTAAGGCTAACCTTCAGAAATAAGCCAAACAAATGAAATAAATAAGCATATCAGCCATGAAAATACAAAGAAAAGAAAAAAGCCCTTTTTGATTCTCTTTAGTAAGGAGTGAAAAAAAGTACTTTAGAAATCCTCATCACCAATGGGTAGCATTTCTAAAGACTTCTCTTTTATAAGTAAGTCAGCAGGAAGCAAGGAGAAACCCTGGCAAGATCACTGCATATTTTTTGTTGTTGTTGTTCTTTGATTAAGAATGTCATCTGGATAGTTTTAGAATTTTTTTCCCTAAGCCACATTGAATGGAACTACTGGTATTGGCAAACATAGACATATTTATTTTCAGCGCACTAAAACTTGGTGGAAAAGCTCTCTTTAAAGAAAGAATGAACCACTACCCAGTATGCAAATGAACTCTTTTAACACAAGTGTCTACAAGTCCAGGTATCACAGCAGATTTTGTTACTTTACCAATGGTGCAATGAATACACAGCTTAGAAGGCGCTGAAAGTCTCTGCCAGGTCTAAATCATGTTTTAGTTTTAATTCGCACGCTCAATGGATGGAGCACAGCAGCCTTGCGATGAAGGATGGGCTGGGTCCGGCGTCTTCTTGCTGTGAGGCTGAGCCACATCACCTGTCACCCGAAGCCAGTGGTCTCTGAGAGTCGCGTCTGGAGAGTCATCCATCAGAGGCCCGCCCATCTGTTAGGTCCACCTCCAGGGCACCCCACTGTGTCCTCCCTCGCACCAGGAGCTCCCAGCCAGTGCTGCCTTCCATACATCACTGTGTGGCAGCCGGACAAATGGTGGCGATCAGGACACAGTGGCAGGGATGCTGCCTGGAGGTTCTGGCTGAGAGGGCCTCCCATTTTAACATCCCTGCTTTGGGGTACTCTCCCCTTTCTCCAAATAGTCTCCTTCTCAGATATTTCCTGGTGGCCTTCAGGTTAAGTGCTTCTTTTAGAGAAAGACTTGATGTGTTTTGTCTTACAGTGAAAATATAATTTATAGATTAGGCATATTTATCTGTATGGGAGGATAACCAAGATGGGAGAATGATTTACACTCATTATTTAATGAACGTTCAAAGTCCTACTATGTTCTAGGTCTGGAGCCAGCTTTTGTCTCTCTTCTGAGAACCCTAAGTGCCTGGTAGGATGGAGAAAGCAAATGCACATGAAACCATCACATAAACTCTGAGGCCCACCTCTCCCTGTCCCCACAGAGTCCCCGCTCACCGCTTGAGAAGAAGGTATTTCAAGGAGAGAAGATCCTCCTAACCCAGCCAGCGGTCACCTCTCAGCTTCTGTTTATCTTTGGTACTTCCTGACAAACTCTGGCCATTTGCAGCTCCTGACTTCTGTTTAAAGGCTCGTTTCCTCTCTGTTTCCAGCTTTCTAATTTCACGTGGACCCCAGCTGCTTCTTCCCCGGCTCTGCTGGCTCTGCAGACCTCGGTCTGACTTAGCTCCTCTCTGGTCTTGAAGCCTCGCCACCTCCCTGGCTCTGTAGCTTTCGCTCTTTCCCCTCGAAGCTCGACTAGGTCATAGAGGAAGGTAAAGGGCCTGCTTTATTTTGTCTTACTTAAAATTCAAATTCATAGTTTTGATTTTTAATGGTACTTCTTTTCTCTAGTGAGTCACACTGTGTTTTCACTGTAAACCCTTGGATTATCCTGATTTTTCTAAAGTTCTTACAGTATGGTGTTGTTTATGAAACATTTACATTCAGTCTGTTGATACTGAACATGTATAATTCACGGATTTTACTGAATTGTCTTATAGTTCTCTATAGTGTGACTCTCCATATGTGAATTAGAAAGAACATTATTTTTTGTGATCAGGCAAAAAAAAAAAACACTCACTGGCATTGTTTAGCTAATTTGAAATCCAAAAATCACTGGTTAAAAAGCAAGTAAAAAATGTAATTTAACATGTGATGAAGGTATAAATCATGAATTCGGTTTAATATTTAGGTAAAAAATACAGAGTTTGCGTCGAGTACAAAAATCACTGTAACTGCCACTTTTCTCACTGAAAAGAGAAGAACATACAAAGAATGGCATTATAGAAGCTTATTGTTCAAGCATCTTTGCCATTTCTAATATTTCACTCAATGGTTATAAAATAGCAGCTCTGACTGTGTCTTACCTGTTCTTAGAGAAAAATTGCCATTGTTTTAGATCTATTCACAGTCTTCTTCTGATCAAAATCAAATCATTAAATCTCTCTTTTTTTTAACCTAACCAAGTGCATGTAGATTTCTACACTAGGATATCAACAAAGATTGTAGGGCTGTTTTTAAGTATTTTAAATTAAACTTACAAAAATTAAAAGTCTATAGAAATTCTGTATCCGTGTGTCATAATATTTGTCGCAAAGGTGGGAGATGAGTATTTCTTTTGTTTTATTCATCTGCCTCTTAGACAATCATATAGCCATTCGTTCAACAGGTATTTCCTGGACAGCTACTATCTTCTAGGGACTGCGTATGCCCTAGGGTTACACCAGTGAACAAACAAGTTGCTTGTGGTCCAGAAACTCATGTTCAGGCGAGAAGATGGAGAAAAATAAAACACTGGGCATGATTTGGAATTATAAGAAAAAAATAGAACGAAGGAACAGAAGGTGATGGGGAAGGAAGTATATTTCATACGCACACAGGATTTTAGAGACCTTCGCTAAACACTGGAATAAAATGATGATGCAAGCTCTTAAAGTATTTGAGGGGAAACAGCAGTAGAAAGAGGGGTGGTTGGCACTGTAGTCCCGAGGCAAGAACATTTGCTTGTTGAGTGAAAAATAACAACAACAGCAAAAGGATTGGTTGGAGAAGAGGAGGAGTCCAGTAAGACCCTGGGTATAATATGGGAGACAAGATCACAAAGGCGACACAGAAATGGGCTTTTCTTTCTAGTGAGATGGGACACCTTTAGATGCTTTGGAGCAGAGGGCTGACAGGTTTTAGATGCATTATGGGCTCTTTGGGATAAAGTGGGGACAAGAATGAGGCAAGGGAGAAAGTGGAGAGAGAAGACAGGCATCTGTCACAGTTCAAGCAAGAGACAGGGCATATGCATTAGCAGCTGCTGTTTGTTCAAAGAACTTATTTTATGGCGTGTATTAAAAGTGTACAACGTGAATTTCTGGTCTACTTGTGTGCTTTGCTTTATGTGTTTATGTTCCCATCAGAAGCCACGTTGATGTGAATCCTCAGAGTGACTGGACAAACAGGAGCACTCTTGTAGGAGGTGACTGGACCTCAGAGACTTCTTATTAAACCTGGACAGGGGTCCCCAAACCCCTCTGTGTCCCCTCTTCAGTGTGAGCACTCTGCAAGGAGTCCTCTGCAAGCGCAGGATGCCTGGACCCTGATCTTGGGACTTGCAGTCTTCAGAATTGCAGAAACTACCTTTTGTTGTTACTAAGCTAAGCGGCCTTGGCTATTTTATTATGGCAGCCCTATGACCACAGGGATATGGTTACTACATTCGAGCTAATTAACACACCCGTCTTTTCACATAATTATCCACATGCAATTGCTTTATGGGAACCTCAAAATGGACATGATGCCACAAAATGTCCCAGATCAAGAAATAAATGTCACTCCTAGAGCCCGGAGTATACACAAGACAGAGAGATCAATCTATTCTGTAAGCTTAAAGATTTATTGTTATTGTTAATAAAATAGTAGTTTTGTCTATTCCAAATTAACGTCATAAACAAAGAGAAGCTACTAAGAACATTTATCACCAAAATGCATGCACTTTTTGAAAAAATCAGAATCATGTTAAGGTTGCAGAATCAATCAATATGTTAGAAGGAGTCTTGCATATAAGTGTGATCAAAGTATACTCTGTATGTGTATGTTTATATGTGTATGCATATATATGTAAAATTATGTACTGTATAATTAATTAACTGTTCAAGCATCCACGGAGTTCTTTCATCTTGTTTTCCTTTCTTTTTTTTTTTGCTGAAGATTGTAAGGTCTTGTGCATATTAAACATACCCTCTGTTATGGATTAAAAACTGGTGGTCAACTTAATGCCAGCTGGATTACATCACTGTGCTGCTGAGCATAGATGTTTCACCTGAGGAAAGTCGCCAGCATAAATGGAGACATGGAGGAGGAGAAGGAAGAGTGTTAATGTGTTGAGGCATTGAGGCATTGTGGGTTCTCCTACGTGTTGCTGTTTGAGCCGTTGGTTCTCCTGGAGAAGCTCTGGTCCTCACATCGAGCATTGCTTCCTGGCTCCGGAGGGGAAGACATGTGCCACTTGGTCTCCAGGATGAACTCGTCACGCTGACTTCCTGGCACGTACTCAACTGTGCTTGTCAGAGGAGGACCTCGGGGCCTCCGTGTTGCTGGGATGGCCATGGTGCTTTTCAGGACAGCGCTGGTCTTTGTTGTCAGTGTGACTTCTCAGCTCCAGTGTAGAACCCTCAACCTACCAGCACAGCTCCTTCACCCTGCTGGCATAGACTTTCTAGCTTCTACTACTGACCTGTGGTCCTTCGCAGCACGGATCCGTAAAAGAGACTGGCGTGAGTCCTTCTTGTGGGCTCTAGACCTCCAGTTGGACTTGTGGGAGGCATTGTCATGAGCTCTGGGTTTTCATCTGGACTCATGTGGGACATTGCTGTGGGATTCAGGCCCTTGGTTAAATATTCTATGTCTTTAGTATTGTGGGTAGATTTCCTGCATTTTTGTGTGTTAACTCAGGGTGACCATCATAAAAATAATATTATAAATTTTATGTCCTCACTCTAATTGTTCTGTGTACAACCCCTGACTATAACACCCTCTATTACCAGGCTATATCCCTACCTCTTATAGAGTTTAAATATAAGCTCTATACTATTTGTACTATACAAAGCACTGTAGATATGTGGCTTGACAAAAAGAAATAATGTTTTTGAATAATATTTACCTGAGTAAATGTAATCAGTAAAATCATAACAAAACCTCATGGTCCGGGTTAGGCCAATATAGAGAGGCAGGCAGACTGGTGACTACTTGCTCAAGGTACAAGGTGTGATATTTGGGACTGACAGCTAAAGGGCAAAGGGTTTCTATGATGGCGATATGTTTAGAAGTGATTCTGGTGGTGGCTGCAGTTATGCCACAAAATATCACTGAACTGTGCGCTCTTATTGGTAAGTTGTTACGTGAATTATATCTCAATAATGGTGTGACTAAAGGATGTAATATCGGGCATGGTGGTTGTGCACACCTGTAACCTCAGCACTCAGAAAGCTGAGGCAGGAGAATCCTTGTAAGTTTGAGACCAGCCTGGGCTACAAAGTGAGCTCAAGACCAACCTGAACTGCATAGCAAGACCTTGTCTCAAAAAGACAAAAAAACAAATGAACAAAAAAAGTAATATCAAACTAATAAATGAAATATTATCCATCAGAAGTAATGGTCACATTGTAAATACATTATCTCAAAATTCTAACTTTAGTGAGTCAAGAAATTCAGGAATTTTTAAACCAGATGTGGTACATGCCTGTAATCTTAGCACTCTGGGAAGCTGAGGCAGGAGAATTGTAAATTCTACCCCTACCTGGAAAGTCTAACAATCTATCTCATAGATCAATCAATCAATAAATATTCCTGGGGACAGTATCTTAGCATGGAGGCCTTGAGTTCAATCCTTATACACGCCCCCCACATACACACATGAGAAGGAAGGAAAAAATATTAACTTGCTTTGTGCAAACTTTTTTGAGAGCATTTCCAGCCATTTCGAATCCATGGATGGCAGTATGAATCCATGCATTTCTATTCTCTACTGGAAAGACTGTGAGGAAGGAATTTAGGCTGAGAATGAGACCTTTGGAGAAAGACAAAGGGTATTATTAATTGAGTGCTCTAAGAAAATGAAATGCCTGTGTTTATCGAAGATTCATCTAGAAGATTTTTTTTCGACATATCTTCAGCTTTTCTGGTAAATTCCATACAAAAATCACATCCAGGTCAGATGTAGAAAAAGAGAAATGCGACGTCTTCAAGTCTGAGTGAAAGAGCCCCTCAGGACGCGGGTTTCATGGGGTCTGCTGATGGAGGAAGCGGTGTTCAGCTTCTTCCGGAGCGGCCTGCTCTTGGGGGCGGGACACGGTCCTGTCTCTGTTAGTGACAGTTGCTGATCTGTGGCTGATGTCAGCCACCTACCAAATTTCACTGCTCATTAAGAGTTTCAATATGTAACAAGATAAATCTATGTAAACTGTTCAGCTAGATGTGAAGTCACACAAATGACTCTTTCTCAGGCCCTAGTCATCGACTGCTGAGGTTGATGGTCTACGAATGACAAAATAGCAGGTGTTCTGATGTCTGGGGTGATGCTTAAGTTTGGCACCAAGAATTAATAGAGCTTATGCAGAGCTACTTCAATTGGCTTCTTAGGAAAAATACAACTGTGCTTATGCCCAAACTCCTAGAATCTTTTCCTGTTGTAAAGTATTTCTATCACATAATAATGATAGTTCAAACGTGATGAATCCCAGCACCTTCGTGCTAAAAATTATACTGCATAATAATAGGCTCTCTAAACAAACATAATTGCCTTTTCATTCCAATGAAAAGAGGGGTGAAGAACCACTTTGGGAGAAATAAAGTGTGTGTGTGTGTGTGTGTGCGCGTGTGTGTGCGTGCGTGTGTGCGTGTGTGTGTGTGTGCGTGTGTGTGTGTGTGTGTGTGTTTTATTTCTTCTTTTCTTTCCAATTTGAAAAATGACCTAGGCACCACAATAGTTTGTCCCGGCCTGGAGCATCCAATGGGGATGATGACCCTAGGTTCAGCTCTGTGGTGAATTGGTTTCTACCCAAGCTCATCACTGGTTGTCAAGAAAGCCTGAATGTTTCATACAGGCTGTGACAGGCGGAGAGGCACCAGACGCTCTTGAGAGCATCTGACCACATTTGGTACTTTTGTGGCCAGATGTATGTTGGCTCTAAACTTGGCCAATCACAGGGCAGCAGAAAACCCATCCTGCTCTGTCCTCTCCAGGAGGAGCAAGCATTTCCGGCCAGAGATGTCCATGGTGCTTACTTTTGTGCCATAATCTTTTTGCCTCACTCTGATCATCAAACAACTGTTCGCTTTCCCTAGTCTGACATTCATAATAAAAATAAAAAGTTTCTCACAGTCTTTCCAGTGAGCCAACTCTCAAATCTCATGTTCTCTGATCCTTGGCCCTGATTGTTTTCCATTTCATATTTCTGTTCTCCAAGGACTCTTAACAGTCGTGGTTTCCAATCCTGTGCAGGGCTGTGATCAGTTCTGAAAAAGACGATGTGTATTGGTGGATCAACTCATTTCACAGATCCAACAGTTCAGAAAAGTGGTGGGAAAGTCCATGTTGAAGTGGGTGCTGAAGGGCAAAGGGTGAAGATAATTCATTGGTTCAGTTCCTGGGGTTCGGATGACTTCCACATTACAGTATCTTTTCCTTTCCTTCAGTGAGGTAGAAATATGTTGACTGTTTCTACTCATCCCAATGCCATATGCTTACCTTCCCATGCTTCTTAGGTGGACTCAGGACTCTGTGTGTAGCCTTTTTGCTTGAATCATTCTACCAGTCTGCATCTCATGCCCCCTCTCTCTCTCTTGCATGTATGCACACACTATTATTTTAGTTTGTTCTCATTTTTTTCTTTATCTTCAAGTAATTATTCCTTTTGTAGATTTTTTTTAGCACTTCTCTTCATTTTTTAAGGAATTTAATCCTATTTCTGTTCCCTGGTTTGCAGCTCTACCAAAAAAATATGTCACATATCATTTATCATTGTTTCACCTACAACTACCAATCACCATGTCATGTCCCAACAGTACTACTTCTAAGTATCTTAACCCCATGTATAATGTAGCTTATTCCCTAAATAGATCAATACATCTTCTTAGCTAATGTACACAATAGTAATTTTCTACAAGTTGAGACATACAGAATCACCCACACGTTCTATAAATTCTTATAAGCACCACTATCCCCACCACAATCCCCATCACAAATTGTCCAGGCATAATTCTGCACTGTCAAAAACAATCAGAGCTTACAGTTGCTGATCTGTGATATACTCCAAATACGATTATATTTGGAGTATTGATCAATTTCCAAAATGGAAATTCTATTAATTGTCAGCATATAAAAATGTATGTATAAAAAAATAATCTCTGATGTGTGAAAAAACTCTGATGTATGAAAAACATATTCTCTAATATTCTACATGCTGAAGTCATTTCTCATAGTTTCTTCAGTGCAGTTGTCATATAGCTCACGGATAAGGATTCCATTCAGCAAGGATGCCATGGAATTCAGGTTCAGCCTTCTTGCTTGTCACACCCTGACATCAGCAGCATTACCACCAGCTGCCAGGTTGTTACAGCTTTCGGCTTTCAGGTCTCAGCCTGGACTACTGAGTCAGAAGCTGTGTTTCATCAAGATTCCCAGGTGATTCCAATGCGTACTACATCTTCAAAACCCTGCCATGGATCCTTATTTTTGCCACTGGAGTTGCAAGTGTCCTATTTGTAGAGTTGCAAAAATAAAATGTTGCTGTGCTTGGTAATTGGTTGGTTCTACAACTTCAAACAGCATAGCTGACCCAGGGGAGTAGCTTGGTAAGAGTTTGAACATTATTACTTTCAAATGCACAGAATCATAGACTATCAGTCCCCCAAATTGCAAAACAGGGTAAAGCAGTCAGTCACAAGGTAGCACTTGTAGGGTGCTCACTTTATGCAGAAGTCTCTGTGAGGCTTTCTGGGTCATTACACAGGAAATTGAGAACATGTTTCAAGATAGCGACAGCTAAATGCAAGAGACTTGTTTGCAGAAATTGCCATGTATAATGGAGGCCAAAACATTCTCCTTTCAGGCCAAATTTCACAGCTGTGTCATGAATGTGGTCAATCACATGACCACTGTGTGGGTGGCCAGCAATCACTCAGATGCAAAGTCAGGGTACCCCCTCATTTGAAATCAGGGTAGCTAGGAACACAAAAGCGCAATCAGCAAACCCCTAAATCACATCAGTGTCACATAGCCTCGCTTGGCGAGTTGCTGTAGGCTGTCATCTTCTACCCTTCTCTCTATCCTTCTCTGTGTGCTTTCGGGGACCTTGCTGTTGGAGCAGGGCACATTTCCCTGCTTTGTGAATGTGTTTCAGCCATCTAATTGGCTTTACCCAGTGACATGAAACAGAAGCGCCAATGTGCCATCTCTGACCCTGGCCCTCAAGAGAAGTCGGTGAACCATGGTGAGCAAGTGTCGGTACCTCCCGAGCTGGGCAGGAAGTGATTAGGTCATTGAATCTTGCAGACAACTGTAATAAAATTGAATCTTTCTTTAGTGACCTGGGAAGGCAGTATACATTTTTAAGAAATCCTTTTTGGCTCTGTAGCACAGCAACCTGAGTTATGTGTCATCATCTCCACTGGGAGTTGACTGTTTTATCTATCATCAGGTATTTCCATGGTTAGCACATGAAGACTGTTTGATAGGTGTTTCAAAAGGTAACTGTGATGAGTACATGTGCCATCATTTAAGATCACCATGTGGATAGCCATTTACAAAAAAAAAGTCCAATCAGAAGGGGGAAATCCTGCAAATTTACAAGATATTATTTTATTAAACCCTATCTTCTGTATTTTTCATTCTTTGAAGATGGAAATCAACACTACCTAACATTAGTACCCCATGCTTACCATAAGGTTGATAGTATGTCAAGTAATAGGTGTAATGGCTGCATGTTATTTATCAAATGATAGAGAAAATATTGGTGATGATTGCATCCTACAGTGACCTGAATCATATAATGCATAAGAAATCTACCATATTATGAAATATAGTTCTGTGATTTATCTTATGAAAACATCATCCCTATATAAATGCAAAGTGCATCAACATTCAAATATAAACTACTCTAAAAATATAATTATTTTTGCTTTTAAACTATCTTTTACGCGCGTCTTCATCTTCCGTGGGTAGTACAGGAAAATACAGCACGCTTGGATACTAACTGGACATTTTCACCCTGCGTAGCATGATCCCGCCTTCTGTGGTGATGGTGGTCTAAGACAGCAGAGGTTAGTTGTGGTGGGGGAAAAGGAAAATGAGGCTGATAAGAGCTTGTGGTTTGCTGACCTCAGTGCCACTGTGCCCTTGGCTTTCTAGACGTCACAAGGGCTGAGTGGCAGGGAGAATCCTGTGTTCCCATTTCCCTCTCTGTGTGAGAGCCCGCTGTGGCCGGGTCAGTTCACAGCTCTGTCCTCTCAGGCTCAGCCTGCTGTGGCCATGCGTGGGACTCCAGTGACCAAGTAGACACCTGTATTCTCAGAGCCCCTTGGCAGATACACGAGTGGTGCCAAGAACGCTGGCGATTTTATCCATTTCTTTTCTTCTTTCTCTTTAGCTGATGCCTATTTTCTTATTTATCAAATATATATTGGGTGATTTTTTCACCCTTTAAACTCTCCTTGTAAGTCACTTTTCCACCAGGAAGGCTTTGTGGATTTCTCTAGGTCTCAGCGGTCCATTCTCCCCAGCCTTTATTTCTTGCCTTGACACTTCAAGAGACATTGGTTCTAATTCCTTTTAGTTTAATTTATATTAAAACCTTTCATTCTGTCCACTTTTATTACTTGCATGTTATCTTCTTGGTTAAAATGTTGCCGAAGGCCAGAGCAATTCCTTATACATCTTGTGTTCCCACAGCACTAGTGCAGAACGGCCCTCAAATAATGATTTGTTGGTCAAATGCATAAATGACTGAATCAATGGCTTTGTGGCCATCAGTGTTAATTCTTTCATTAAATGTTAGACACTGTGGATGCACAGATGAATAAGATACAGTAACCGTCCCGAGGCTTAGATTGTAAATCAAGAAAATTTGCATCCTTGTGCTTTTAGTTGGCTATACATTGCCTAATGTTTGTAGCTATTTAAAATAATGTGAAAAATATACTTCAGCTCTGTGTTTTCTGATAAGCCTCGGTAATGCCCGCTGATGATTACTGTCTGTGGGAGCTAATACTCTCTAGTGAATTCTTGATTAACTCTTGTACAAGTTTTCTAGATTTTTCATTAGCACTTTGGACTCTGTCAGAGGATAAAAGCTGGAAGTTAATTCTAATTTTGGCTGTAAAAACTGTCGTAAAGTGGATACCAAGGACATGTCCAGACCTACTGATTTAAGTGACTCTGTGAAGTTACCTGTGAGCATCCTTTTAGTGTTTGATTCTTGCATCAATAATTATGGGTAACTGGTTCTCACCAGTGGGTATGGAAAATGTCTTTTTTGTGCATCATTAGCAAGTTTTAATTGCAGGAGCCATAGACTTCCAAAAGCTGCAATTTTGGACTCTTTCATGTGTTCTGAAGATATGGAAATTGTTATAAGAGAATGTAAAGGAAAATTCCTTATCATCTCTAGCCACCCCCCTTTGAAAAGTTCTGCTGTTAGTTGCAAATACCCAACTCTACCATTAAAATGCAAATGTATTCATAGGCAGCATGTAAGTGAATAGGCATGGCAATGTTCCAATAAGGTTTTATTTATGAATACTGAAATTGTGATTTTATGTAATTTTTAAGTGTCAAGGGATATTGTCTTTTCATTTGATTCTTAAGAACTTTTGAAAATCTAAAATCCATTTTTATCTCAAGAGCTCTATAAAATCGGGGCCGGGTGGGCTGGTGCCATACATTGTCTGTGCCCACTTTTGTACTTTTTGGATCTGAGTTCTTGCGGAAGAGTTGAGTACTTGCACAGACACCTTAAAGCCTAAGAAATTGCAACTATGTACGCTCTGGCTCTGCAAGAAAAGGTTTATCAATCTCTGTTCTAGACAATAACATCTTTCCATTCTTTAATGGAACTAAGTATCTGTATGACATATAGCAAAAAATATGAATAAAACAGTTTTACCAAAAGGCAAGAAACATTCTAAAGCAATAATAGTTGTGAATCCCAGTGGTATGTTTTGAGCATCTAATATGTGCCAAATTCTATTCTAGACATTGGATATTACATGGCCCAGGTGTACAAATGGGCATAATCTCTACCATTATGCAGTTTGCATTCTTGGACATGGGCCCAATTGCATCACATAGACACGGACTTGACATCGTATAAATGAAATATACCACGAAAATGACTCCCACAAACACTTCTGGGTTCTGAGAAAGATTGGCAATGACAGAGCAGTGACAGGAGTCAAGTTTTAGGGTTATGCAAGTAGAGTGGGACCAGCCTGCCTGCTGACACTCTCCTTGGGGTTAAGGATTTATAAGAAAAGCCTTTAACTTATCTTCTTAGAAACTGCATCACATCAAAGAGAAAATATAAATTCATCGTTAAAACACAGGCTAAGATTTTAAAAACAGCTTAACTTATCAAAATTCTCTTAAAGCTAAGATAATAGATGATGGGACAGTATAATTAGAAAAATTTGGAATTCTTGGTGGAATCCTAGAGACAAAAACTCTGCATGTTTCACTTGAGTTTGGTTGAGGATTCATAGCTTCAGAAGAGCAGACTGATGGACGATAAAAAACTGAATTAGAAGTGATGACTCACAATAGAGGAGGTGACGTGCTTGCAGTCTGACTGCAGAGAGCTCCAGTCCTAACAGAGTTCTGCCAACCAGACACTGTCACCCAAACTGCGCATACCTGGGAGGAATTCAGTTTACCATGTTGGGAGAGTATGACCTCGGCAAAGTACGTGACTGTAAATAAACGTAGAAAGCACCAAAGTGTTTATTGTTAAGCTTCAGCAAGCTGCTGGCTGACTGATGGGAACCTGCCTGGGACAAGCCCAGTGGTCACGGACAATGCCCCGTCTCAGTTGTGTGACCAACTGGCCATTCCCAAGGACATGTGGTAAATGTTCAGTCCAGCATGAGTCTGAAGTGCTAACCTCTGCCACTGAGTCACTGAGCTTCCTATTATAATATTTATGAAACAAAAGGTGACTATATCATATCTTTATTTTTAATATGCCACTATATTTCTGTATATCAGATTATGATTTTGTAACAGATTGTCAAAATAGCACTAAAATGAAAACTGCTGTTGTTTTTAAAATAGGCAAGACAGCCTAGACTACCAAATCTGAATCATATTGCTGCGAGGAGTTATCAGTAGGGAGGACCTTAGGTGGTCTTTAGAGCATCTGACCACACTAGAGGATTATTTTTCCTTTTACTAGAACTCAGGCTGCCTCATTTGAGATGAACTCATTGGAAATCATTTCACATAAAACCGTGAGGAAGGGGAAATAGGAGACATTTCAAATCAGTTGTGTACCAAATAGATTTCTGTTTAGTTTGTTCTGAGATAACCATCTCAGTAAACAAAGCTGGGGGAGCTTTCCTGCTGTTTTAGAATAGAAAAAAAAACCTACGTCTTCTTAAATGTCATGAAATAGTGAATTGTTTCACAGAATCAGGAGGGGAGCCTCTATAATGCGCTCATTATTTTGAGAAAGTAAGATGAATCGTTTTTGACAAGATTGGCTTTTAAGAATTGCATGTGATACTATAGAGAAGGATAAATATTTCAGAACTGACATGTTTTACATGGATTGTATCCCTGTGACCAATTTAAGTGACTACAAATTCAGTTGACAAGTTTAGATTTTAATTAGAGGTGACAATAGTAGGCTGCTGTGTGTTCACTGCAGAAGCTGGTTACTCACATTCTTTTATTCAATTTGTCTTTTTAATGTAAACTTCTAATTGTCACAAAGGAAACATTACCACAGCCCCTGAAGCTACTTAGTCCCTCTTCTGGTAACTACCCTCTTTCCTAAGAGTAAGCAATATGTTGAATCCTAATTGTGACAATGTTTTAACTTTAAATAAATACAAACAGACAATCAATGCACTTGAGTCTTGGTTATTTTCATTCACCATCATGCTGATGAAATTTATTCATAATTTTGGCTGTAACTCTAGTTCATTCTCATTCTTGTATAAGCTTCCACTGTGTAAGTGTAACACAACTTTATTCTATCGTTGGTAGATCTTGTTTCTGGATTTGGGCTATCACAGTAACACTACTTTGAACATTCTTATACATAACTTTTGGTGAACATATGCCTCCCTTTCACAAGTATGTTGAGAAATCCAATTGTCGGGTTAAAGGGTCCAATGTGTTCAGCTGTGACAGACGTGGGTGAAGACTTTTCCCAACTGCCTCTGACAATATGGACTCCCACTCAAATATGTGACAGTCATGTTCAATCTCAGTCACCCACTGCATATTTTCATTTTAGCCATTTAGAATATAGAGAGGCTCTGAATTGTGGCTTTAATTTGCATTCTCATGGTAACTAATAGCATTGAGTGCTTTTTCATATCTTTATGGACTATTGCATATGCTTTTTTGTGGAGTGTCTATCTATGTTATTTTGCCCATTTCCCTTTTTCACATTCTGTCTCAATCCTACTAATGATAGGAAAGGTGTGTGTATTTGAGACACTAGTCTGTTGCTGGATATAGATGTATTATAAATATCTTCTTCCAAACAATGCTTTGTCACTTCATTATTTGTGATGTCTTGTGTCATATTGTTGAATAGAAACTGTGTCATTTTTAATATCTTCAGTTGTTATTTTTTCTCAAGCTCATCCATCATGGTACATCATACATATGAATCTTATGAAGGTCACAAATAGGAAGAGCAATGATTCAGAATCCTCCATCTAGCCATGCGATCCAATATTCCTTTTTGGAGTTCTGTTCCAAAGGTATGATTGAAAAATTAGGCTGCATAGTATTTTATTTTTTTCTCCAGCAGATTAATTTGGTGCTAGTGTTTTAGTGATAATTAAGCTCATATAGATAAAATTTGAAAAAAAATTAATTTTAAGTATAAGTAAATACTCAAAAGACTGGAAGTTCATTGAGAATAGAAATACCATGTTTCACACTATTTCTATGCCCTAACACCTCCATGTGTCATGTATGACTACACAAAAGCAGTTGTATTTTGCTTAGTCACTCTAATACCCCTGTTGTATCTGGTCTATTCTAAGTATCCCAGGAGGGCAATGAAACAGATATCTTTATAAGTTCACATTAAAAGAAAGAAAAGCATTTTCTGACCTTCCAAGTATACTTTTTGCTGTTATCCTCCCATTATCTCTGTTCCTCTAAATGCTGGAACATAATTTGTGTTTTCTCTCCCAAGCAACTGTGAACCTTCAGGCTGAGATTATGCTTTATTCATCTTTATGTCCAAATTACTTAGAATGAGGTTAATGGACTTCTCATGGTACTTTTATTGCATCAGTGAATGAGCTAGTCTTTGATGTAAATTTTTCCCTTTTCAAAATGTTTCTAAATATTCAAAAAATTTTGATCCCAGAAATAATGTATCCCTCAGTAAAGAATAATTAAAGGAAAATATTGGAGATGTATATTGGCTACAGAGATTGGTGAAGAAACTCTCTGTAAACTTGCATTTTTTAATACCTTTACAGGGCTAAATGACAACCCCATAGGAAAGGAGAGAAGACAGTAAGAACCTTCCTTTGTCCCACCTGACCAAGAGAGGCCAGCTTTACTGGTCATCAAAAGGTGACTTAGAAATTGTGGTGTTTGGTGTTTGGTGTTTGGTCAGTGTCGAAAACAGAGGATGGTAGTGAGGCTTAGCAGAGCTGAGAAGAAAAGGAATATCTTGGGGTACCTGCTGAGAGGGAAAAAAGCCATTATCCCTTGTGCCCTGAGAGGTAAGAGTGCTCCTTGGTAAGAAGAGGCCGAGACAGAGTGGAGAAGAGGAGGTAACATTGCAGAGGCAGGAAGTTCTGAAAGCAGATGGTAGTGCAAGGTCTCCCGAGGGACTCAGGGCAGCTTGCCAGCAAACACAGTCTGACAAGATCACAAAGAAGGTCAAGGTGCTCTCCGACTTCGAAGTACTTTATACAATCGGATTCCACTTTACTGTAGTAAACAGCGAAAGTCACATCACAAGGAGCTTTCTGGAATCTTTGATTTTAGTGTGCGATAGAGGAGGATAAGGATAAAAATCTCATTACTTTTCATTTTTCCCCTTTCAAGATATTTCTAATAGGGTTTGATGCTTTGACTTCGCTAAATTTAAATAAGCTGTTGAAGTAACCTGAGACCATTACTGGGATGGCTTGAAAACCCGGTGCCCTCCTACTAAATGTGTGCTCACTCACAGGGTGCGAAGCCACCATTGTCTGTGTCACCTCACCGGGAAGTAACAGGTCCTTTGACAAGCAGTAGACCAGATCTTGATTGTATCAAAATTTATATCCAAAGAGGTATGAAAGTGCAATGTCCAATCACTCACAATAGAAGCTGGTCAGATGAAAAAGTGGCAATTATCAACTGTCTTGGGAACTATGCACAAAACTAAATCTAGATTTGGTGGAGTTTACTTTCAAGTTTTAAATAATCACTATGGAAAAGATTAGACTCAACTGCATTTAAGAATATTATTGGGATAGAAGGGTTGCTTTAGTCATGCTCAGTTCTGAGGATGGAATCAATTCTGAATTTTTAGTTTCAGAAGAGAGACTTATTGGTAGTAAACATTGTAATTAGGTTTTGTGATCTAATACTTAATGACATATAAAGGAAACTACAATGCAATTTTAAGAATTAAATGTAAGAACTACATTTTAAGTTCAATTTGTTAAATTGTGTATTAGCATCATTTGAGTAGCTCTTAAAAGTTATGCCATGATTCCATATACATTTGACCACTTCTTAGAACATGTTTGTAAGGAAAACTTTATTATTTTCCTTATTTCATTATATTTTATTTTATTTTATTTTATTTTATTTTATTTTATTTTATTTTATTTTATTTTATTTGTCTTTTAGAGACTGGGTCTCCCTATGCAGTTCAGGCTGGCCTTGAGCTCACTTTGTAGCCCAGGCTGGTCTCGAACTTGCAATATTCCTCTTGCCTCAGCCTCCTGAGTGCTGAGATTACAGGTGTGTGCCAACACCCCCAGCTATTTTTCTCATTTTATAATTCTTTTTTTCCTTCATTTTATAGATGGTGAATGTGAGGCTCAAAGAGATTTACTGATTACAAAATTATTAAATGAAATATAGACTGAAATCTATGGCTAAGAACTTCAGATCCTGAACTAAGTTATCGAGCACATCTTTCTCTCTACCCCATCCTACTCTCACCAATCAATATAACCCTGCACATAGATGGGGAGTGGAGATTGAACACAAGCTCTTCACTCCGAGCTACATTCTCAGAACCTTTCTATGTTTAATTATAAGACAGATTATCACTGACTCTCTAAATTGCCCAAACCCAGCTTAAATTTGTGATTCTCCAACTTCAGCTGCCCAAAGTGCTAGGATTGCATGAGCACACCATAAGTCTAACTTAATGGTAAACTTTTTTTACCACAAGAAATTTTTTTTTTGTCACTAGGCATAGTGGCACATGCCTGTAATTCAAGCATTTGGGCAGCTGAGACAGAAGGATTGCTGCAAGTTCAAGACCAGCCTGGGCTGCAAATGAGTTCAAGGCCACTCTGAACTGTATAGTGAAAAAAAAAAACTGCGTAGAAAAAAGAAAGAAAGAAAGAAAGAAAGAAAGAAAAAGAAAAAAGAAAGAAAAAAAGAAAGAAAAGGAAGAAAGAAAGAAAAGAAATTTTTATGCTTGTATTTTGTTTACAAAATATTTAACAGCTTGTTGAATTTTGAAGAGAAGGCTAGTATCTATTTTAAACCTTCTTTCCGTCATTAATTCTGTTCAGAGAAAAATATGTGGAAAAGAATTTTATACCCTAGTGGCATCTTTGGATGCTGAAAACATAGGTAACATTTTTCTTCTATGTCTTGATTGTTTTCAGATAATCTTTAATTAACACATAATAATGCATGAAAATGTAGTTTTAAAAAGAAAAGGGGCCTCACACTGACAAGGTGTGTGTCACCCTCCTGTTCAACAATGTTTTCATAAACTTATAGTAAATCGAATTTCTACCCATTCTGATATGTTGGCCAGACTAGGAATTGATCACCTTTGATTTGTTAATGATTTATGCAGGCTGGGCTCTTGGAGGATCCCCTCACAATCTCAGAGGACATCAGTGCCTGACCAGGTATGGCAGGATTAGGCAGGAGCTTTAATCACAGGTATTCCTAAGTGATTCTAGAATGTTCTGACAAAGTTCCTAGGGTTTATTTTTTTTCACTGTAGCCATTTCCATAGTTTAAAAAAAATGATCCCAGGGGAAACAACCTATGAGACCAAGAGGCACTTAGGCATGCCACTGAATTCTAGTAGAGAAGGTGATACTATTGCTCCCCATGCTGTAGACTGGCTGGTGGACTAGAGACTAGAACATGTGTACAGAAATGATCAGAACCCTTTTCCTGTCCTTGTGGTTTAAGCATGTGAAAATTATACTGCTAGCTTTATAAAGCCAGTATTTAAGGTTCTTTGAAATAGGGTATTTTAAACCTTATTATGTATCTTAAAATATTCAATAATTATATTCCACAGTATAGCATGTAATCCTAAAAAAATTCAACTGAAGCAAGATTTTATTTTTGAACATGTAGGCTGCACTTGACCTTGCATACGTACCCTTTGGACCCAGACCTTACCCCCAGCTCCAGGAGGGGGTCAAAATTAGCTCCAGAATTAAATGAATAAAATCTGATTTAAAGTCATGGGGCAGCCTTCCATGTTATATTGAAAACAGTTACACTTTGACTCTACGGTGAGCTGGTTACTGATACCTGATAAATTGTGCCCATTTGTATGCCCTTCAGAGGCATGTTTACACACAGACTATCTATTTGTATGTATGGTTGTTGTCAACCTTCTTGTATTTTATTTTTTCTTTTAGGAATCCCTTTGGATGGCTGAATTTCCTATGCTCAGATATTCCTAATGCAGGTTTGCAAAAATAATCCTCAGTGCTGTGACTACACAGAGACTTCATAGAATGTCTTAACTTTTCATGCTTTTAACAAGTTTGTAGGTTTTCATTTAATGTTCCAGATACAGCAGCCTTCACAAAGGCCAGATAAAAGAATAATTTCTAGACATGCTCAGAGTAGAAGGTGCTATGTGGAGACACAATTCATCAAGAAAACCATGGACTTAGTAGTGATTAAATGCATGGCCCCATCTCGGTGTCAAATAGAATTCACACGGTCTTATCAGCAAAGGTTTTGAGGCCTACCTTGGCTGTTATACCTGTCACGAATTTTCCCTGGCCATCGGGTCACATTAACGCTTCCCTTCATCTATTAATTTATGAGCTTTTAGGGAAACAAAGCAGTCATTAATGAGAAAAAATTTGAGCCTATTCACTGAAAAATAACTAAGAAAAATACATAAAAAGTAATTGCTAGGAAAATACAACAGATAACAGTGCTAGCTCCAACAACAATGTCACTTGGACTAATAACCTTTATAAAAATATCTGCAGCAGATTTATTTCAGCAGCATAAATGCAGGAAGAGTCCTTTGACTTCCAAGAAGATGAAATAATACATAGGTCATGAATACGTAAGTTTTATTTCTACAACCGAAAGTATTTCACCACTTCAAGAAGTATTTATGAGGCAAATTACTGGAAGAGCATGGAATTACATTTGGTTTTATATGGCATCTTTCATAACCCAAGTAGCTCAATAGCTTTTTGAAAGTATAGAAGCATGGTGATGATAGGAAGCTGAAGAAGTCATTATACATTTAAGGGCAGATGATACAGGCGTGGATTCAGAGCACTGCTTCAAGTATTCAGAAAGCGGATGCTCTGCAGCTCATCCTTTACAAATTCGGTGGCATCTTTATGTTCTACCTTAGCTACAACCAAGGACCTGTTTGAGGCTCCCTGCAACCTTTATTTTCAGACCATATACTAACCTCTCTCTGGTTTGCAAAATGGAATGGCAATATTCAGCAAGTTTTGGGTGTAGAGTTTGAAATCCTCAAATTGCTAGCCCTGTGCTATGTGAGTGAGTCAATTTAGGATATACAGGGTAAAAATGCCACTTAATGTCCAAGATCTCAACAAATATGCATTTAATTTCATGGAAAGACAACAGTGATTTGTTGGATTTTTTTTATGCCAACATCGATAAGAAATAGAAAAGACAGATAAATTGACTAATCATTTGGTGGAATTACCACTTTTACTAGGAAAGTAACACACACAATTTTTTCAGTAAGCTGTGGGGGGAAAAGAAGCATAAGCATATGTTATTGTCCTTGATATTTTGTGCTACAGAACGCTCTGTAACTGGAAAGATTTGTTCATGTCAGAGAGAAGCCTCTGGGAAATGAAAAACTAATAAGGATCAGTGAGAATCTGGAATCTGGAAGCTGGCTAGGAAAAGTACTAAAGAGAAAGAGCCACACACTTGATAGTCACAAGGTCAGAAATCAAACTTGTACACAAAAGAAATACCCCCTGCCCATGTACTCTACTCTAACAAGGCATAGTTACACTACAAATATGAGAATAACATTGGGTGACAAACACTGGTGGCTGACCAGGTCCGATCTTTTCCCTTGTTTTTCTTCTCATCAACTTTATTCCATGAGCTCTTTTATTTTGAACTTAAGCTGTTTCTCTGTAGAGGTAATGTTTTCATTTCTCAAGACTTCCATAATCAATATATTCTCTGCCTCTTCATAGCAACAACTTGTGCATCAGCATTAAATGACAATTGACACGTCTCTTACTTATCACCAACTTTGAGTATCTCCTGCAAATTTGTGGCTTTAAGAAACTGTCACTAGTTTTCCTGCTTTCCTCTTCTTTATGACGACTGTGTCCATGAAGCTTGGATCCAATGGGTTTTCAATTTTATTCTTTTTCTTGCCTTGTTACTTGAGGGAAATATTTGTGGATATCTATGTGACGTCCCAGCAGATTCTTTGGAGATCCATTAGCATTAGCTTCATTTTTACAATTTCCCATATCTTGAAATCCAGTCACTTCAGTTTTTGGAAATGTTCTTTCCTTTATTAATAGGGCATGGGTATTTATGGGCTATTCAAATGGCCAGATTTACTGGTAGTTTTTCTTCAATATGCCTTCCACGCTTACAATATAGATCCCCAAATCCCAAGTCAAGTAGAAAACACCCAATAGGAAGTTTGAGAAATAAAAAGAGCATAACATTTGTAACCAGAAGCCTTCAAGTTTTGCCTGTCACTTACTCATCCTGTAAACTTGCACAAATCCCTCATTTTTGCCTCCTTGTTTATACCATAAAGGTTCCTAAGATCTGCCAACCTACATCACAAACCCAAGGAGGCTGTGTGACCCGGTGTAGTGGACATTGCAGGTTTTCTCTTGCCAGCATCCTACCTTAGGACAACAGCTTCTCTACACCCAAAGTCTGTGGCTTGGGCAGGACAGCTCCACCGCCCGTAGCCCCAGATTGGAGGTCAGCCAGCAGTCGAAGCTTGGACAGCCGTGTCCCGTAAGTGCTGCTTTCAAGATGGACACAGATGGATGTGAGGTAGTGAGACTGTCAGCTGCCATCATAAATACTGAATAGTAATTCAGAGTGATTCAGTGAGTCTAATGATGGCATATTGAAGATGTGATCCATTATTTTCTGCTTCTCAAACTCTTAAGAACCAATTCCTATGCAAGAATTCCAATGTTTCCTGTGACTCCAGAGGTAACTCAATATTCCATCTAAATTCAATCAATGGTGCTAATATTATGAAATTCTGCTCTAGAGCCTAGTACACGGTTTGGTCCATAATATATTTACGTATTTATTCCTAACTTCAATAAGTAGTATTAGAATGACTGAATGACTGCAAGAACAATGTAAATGATCAGATGAAAGTCCAAGAGAATATCATTAAAGCAACTCATTGAAATTCCTTCCAGTTATCTTTTAGCACAGGTTGAATTTTGGTTAAGATCTTTGACTATCAAGCTGCCACTTTTATCTATATTTTCACTGCCATTTTTATGCCTCTCAGTTAAAATTCATAATTTGTTATTTAACACTCATGTATCATAAATTTGTTTTAATATTTTATCCATCTTCTATGATTTATAATCCCAAAAATGTGTAACTTCAACCCATAGCATGTGTATGTTTCACCCTAGATGATAAAGCCTTTTGTGTAGCTCCTCAGAAATGTCAGTTGGTTCAGAATTTCAAACATATAGAGACAAGGAGATGAGCAAGTCTGAAGCTTTACTAACTGTAGCACTGAAAGTTCCTTATTCTACAAGCTTCTCACACCCTAGTAGCCCAGGATGGTTGCACGTGCTACTGTCTCCTGGTTTCTGAGAGTGCTCACATCGCTCCCTTCTTATGGCTCTCTCTCTGCTTGCTCCTGGGGTTCTTGAGTAGCAAGGCATCTCACTTCTACCCCTTCTCTAACCCATTCCTCATTCTATGATACCATGAGCTCCCCTCTAAGTTCGCTCCATTTCTCTCCATCACCAGGCACTGGGACTCAGAACATGTTCTCAAAACATAGCACTTCCGCATGTTGAGTACTTTGAATTAAAATAATTGAAAATTCTCCAAAGCAGGATCTCACTGACATCTCCTGCCCTCTATCTTTCATCCCCCTGTCTCTAATGAAGTAAGTCATAGAAACCACTGTTTCTCTTCCTCAGGAAATCGTAGCAACTAGAGCTCCTCTCCCCCAAAGGAAGTCACAAGACAGAGAAAGATTGGTCACTCTGTCTGTTCTTCCTTAGAGACCCTCACCACGGAGGTGTCCTGCCCCACACCCCAGAGAAAGGACATGCACAGAGAGATCAAGAAGAATGTGGACAAGATTGGGACATTGCCTGCTTCAGTTTGTTCCCTTAGGATCAGACTTGTCTTGCTGTCTTCTCTCATTGCTGGGACAAAATACTCAGCACCTCAGATGAAGGAAGGAAAGGTTTATTTAGCTTATAGTTTGTGGAGGTTTCAGTCCATAATCAGCTGGCTGCAAGGCAGGATGGCATGGCACAGAGGTAACACTTCGAGGCAGCAGCCAGAGCAAAATGTGGAGGGAGAGCACGCCTCTTTTCCTCCCTTATATTATATACAGGCTACCCTGCTCCCCAGGGTGGGTGTAGCCCTCACAAAACCTCCATGCCCTCCTCCTGCACAGGATGAGGATATTTACAAAGTGAGGATTCTGGTTCCCTGCTGAGTCTCTCAAACTTCTAAACTTCTCAAGTTGATGCAATGTGTCATCCAAAGCAAGACCCTCCCTGTTCATCACATTTTCATATAGTTGTCCCTTCTTCCTCAAAGTTAAAATAACTTTGACGTTTTTGGGTCATCATTTCTGAAAACTCTGACATCATTTGAAACTTTGATTAGATGACCTGGTATTTCTTTCTCGTTGATCCTGCTGGAATGTCATCTGTGATCCTACATGAGCTAAGCTCTTTTGTTTTGCCTTATCCTTCTGCCATGATGTTCCTGCCCTGGAGCCAGCCTTTGAAATCATGACCCAAATGAAACCTCTCCTCCTTGAAGTTGTGGTGTCAGGTATTAGATCTCATCAAGAGGAACACTGATTAATACGGCATCACACAGTTCTGGTCCTACATGGGCTTTTAGACTAGTATTTATAATGTCCCACTTCACTTTCTTGTCCCCAAATAAGGGTTTTCAATGCTAATCTATTGCCTAAAAGGTAAATCTAATACCCAAAGAACAGGGTCAGGCCCTACTTCCATGGCCAGTGTTTTCTTTCAGATCTTTACTGTATGGACAGGGTCTCAAGGATAAGTCCACAACTGTTAGGTTTTCCCACCAAGCATCACATGTTGATTATCCCTACATGATCCAGGGATTTGTACAGGGCCCAGGGAAAAGAGCAATAGAGAGACTTACTATTTAATAAGTTTTTTTATGTTGTAAATACATTGAGAGAATTAACATTTTGTACAACCAGAGTTGGACCTTACTTTATAGGAATGATTTTCCTGATGTCCCATAGAAAATATGGGAAAAATGGGCTTATTATTGCTTTGTATAAATATGGTAAGGCTCAGAGAAGCTATAGAACTACCAAGTGTCACACAGACGTGCTTTATGCTGGCTCCATGTGACTCTAAAGCTTGCAGGTATTTCCCTGTACCCCATGGCTGCTCTGAGGACTCATCATTTCCCCAGAATCACATGACTCTCTTGGCTAGAAAGATTTTGCTTACTGTCTTTGTATTCTGTTAATACCCTAAATTCCCATAGATTCTTATTATGTCACTATTCTTTTATCATTATTTTCTTGTTTCAACATATTGTATACTCATGTCCTGCTGTGCCACACGATTGTGGGATTGATTGTATATATCATAGCTGTGGGATTGATTGTATATTTAATAATACAGCCAACGCTCACCATACTAGTACTTTCACCACAGTAGGTTCTTACTAAGCATTTGTTTTTGTCAGTTTGCATTGCTATGCCCTACATGGTTTCAATCAGATTGCGTCCTTGCTGCTTAACTTTGATATAGTTTCAACCATAAAGGAAGCTAGGGGTATATCTGAGTAAGATCCCTGCATGAGCTTTCCAGAGCTTGGTTTGTATCACAGGTCTGGTGCTTCTGGTACACGATACATAATTGTTTAATAGATGACTGAATTAGGGGTTCTGACTTCCTCATGGTACAAGGAACACATTTTCCTAGGTCCTTCTCCATATGTAATTCAAATGCTTCTTTGATACAGATTATATTGAATCCAGAACTTGATTTTTATTTTTACCTAAATAACTAACTTTTCTTTGTTGGTTCTCATGCCTTAGTATCTCCCAGTTGCCTTTGTCTCAGACAATTATCACCCCTCAGCCGCTTTGATCCTGTCACCCTATTCCTCAAAATCTTTCCGTGGCGTGCAAGATCAAGCCAAGTTACAGACTTTTGTCTTTAAATTTCCTGTCTCATTTTTAAAATTTCCTTTGCTTTAAGCATAGTCTTTCTTTAAATAACAATAAAGCTTTCTCTTTACATGTTTTATTTTGGAAAATATAACTGCAACTCAAAGATTATTTTCTTTGTAACAGCCACCTTTATTTTAAAAAGATCATTTCTGAGATTTTTCTCTTCCATAAATTCTTCTCTGATCTTTCTCTAAGGAAAAAGAAAAGCAATCTTCCTCCAGATTACAAGTCAGTCTTTTGAGGGCTCTGCTAGTCTAACATTGTTGTTATCTCCTACCTCAGTTTATTTCTTGTTGTCTAAGAGGAGGCCAGATGAAGTTTTGTACTTCTAAGTAAGTCACTGCCCATGTTAATTTGCTGGCTTCTTTGCTGACCTCTTCCTGGTGGCCAGGAAGCAGAGGGAGGAGACAAGTCCTGTGCTGGCTGACTTCCTCCTTCTGCTGCTATTTCTTTCTACCAGAGGCCTCAGCCTGTTCTATGGTGTGACCCCATCTTCAGGGAAATCCCTGCCATCAGGTTGCTGCTCCTTGCCAATTATCTCTGGAAACACCTTCATAGACACACTCAGAAGTGCACTGCACTAATTTCCTAGATGCTCCTCAGTGCACTTGAGTTGATGTCATGATTAGCATCACCTTTCCCCACTGTGTCATTGCCAGACCAACTCTTCTACGTGCCACGCTAAGCTTTCTTACCTCTGTCCCATAACAGCAAATGCTGCCTTTTATTTTCTCCTTCATTGCACTTATTGCGGACCAGGCACATAACTGGGATTGCAGCAGGTACTTACTTAGTGTTACTTGAATAAATGAATGAGCAATACATACATTTTATTTCAGCTGGGGCTGATATTTCCTAGGAATCACAACACGTTACAGTGATTTATCAGTTGCCCAGTACCAGCACGTTTAACAGGGCGGGGCCGTATCACTGCCCCAGCACAAGCTCTGAATTCTTGGCTGTCTGGTAACTCGGTTCTTTCATCTTGGAAAGACCATCAGCAACAGAGCATGGGGTAAGGTAAAGCAAGCAAGGTACCAGTGACTATGGTATAAAATTTAAGTGAGTTTTTACAGCGCTAAAGTGAATATCAACTTAAATTTTATACTCTAGACACCAGTCTTCCTTCACCCTAGTCTCCAATCCCTGATGGATGTTTTCTTCCCCGTCAGGCCCGGTTTTCTCATTCACAAAATGAGGATTTAAAAAGAGAAATCTGCAGCCACTTTCTAAAATGCCCTGTGTGTGACATGAGACGCTGTGACACACAGTGTGTCTTAGCCGTGGTGTAACTCACTGTCCTCCAGCCTGGGCTCAGGGCCTTGGGGTAGTGAGTGCATGGCGAGTCTGCACGGCGCAGTGAGTCAAGGAAACACGTGAGGAACTCTGGAGGAGTAGCAGGAAGGCACTCCAGACAGCAGAGGGAAATTAAGACATTTCATGTCAGTGAAGGAGGAACAGAAAATGCCAAAGGCAAATTCTGTCTTGCTTCTTCAAAATTTGCTTTCATAATTTATACCGACAGTAAAAGCAAATATTGGGCTTATAATTTTTGGCTTAATTCCAGTTGTGTGTATTAAAAATGTATCACATACCATTGTCAAGGTAATTTGTTTTAGATATTAACTAATATATGAACCTGAAGCAAATGTATCTTGTCTTCTCAGGGATGGTGAACTGTACGCTTAGGACTTGTCATTTTTATGATTTGCAAAACTGCTGCTTTAGGATGAGATTGGGTTTTCATCCAATGTCAATGATAAATTTCTTAATATATAATTAACATAAATGTCCACTGATTCTTCAAAGAAAGAAAGTTCTTCCAAATCTTTGGCTAAATTAACAAAAGTCTCAGGAAAATTTTTTGCTAATCAATCATGCCACAAAATTTTTAAAATAAAAATCATGCATTATTCTAATGCATGCCTTTAAAAATAAGACAGATTACTTCTGAACGATTGTCTTTAAGATTTGCATAATTAGCTGAACTAAATTAACATCCTGAACTTGGTCATGATTGCCAAATTTGAAGGTCTTACTTACACTTTTGTTGAAGAAGTTTGAACTAATTTATTCTTTTTATGAAGCTTGAATGTATAATCAGTTTCTCATTTGAATAAGCAAACTGGCCCAATAAAAACTTTGCAAATTACTCTAATAAGTTCTCTTGGTATTTTCCACAAGGAGAAGGCTGAACAAATGTTGATGGAAGGACACACTGTTTGCTCATGTCTAATCTTCCCATCTGACTTATACAAATGTCACCCATGAATCTGAGACACATGTCCAATGACAAACATCCGTAAAATGGCCCTCCGAAGAGACAGTCTCCATGAAGGACTGATTATAGTAGATAGATCTTAAGCCTGAAAGATTACTGCAGGAATCAGCCTATAACACTGAAAAGTGCTTTAGCAAGGAGAGGATCCAGAAACACAAGAAGAGAAGAAGCCATGGAGGAGACAGAGCCAATGTCTTTTCTCCCTGAATCCTGTGAACTATGCCTTGTTACAGAGGGTTTAGAAAACTAAGAGGCCCCTTGGTACGGGAGGGACTTACAGAGCTCATGCACCAACCCAGGCTGCACTGGTACAACAGATGGCAGAAAGGGATTCAAATCCTGGTTTGTCTCATTCCCGAGTTCGATTTTAATTATGAGACCATAGATGTGTTTGTTTAAATTAGTCTATATTAACCTGTATCCTGTATCCTTTCTAAATTAGGTGATAACAGGTGGTATTATCAGAAGAATACATACAGTAATTCCACATAAAATCTTGAAATAAAACCCACTTACAAGTTTATTCAGTGATGTAATCTAATACCATCGTGGATGGGAATACTTTAGCATTAGCACAAAATCCATAATTGTTCCCATGGTCCATGTTTGTTAGGGGTGTGCTTTATCCACCTCGGTCAGAAGAGAACAAATCTTTTAGGAGAAAATAGAGATTTAATAGCTGGTATTCAGCAAATGCAGCAGACTCTTAGAAGAAGGACCCTTTCAAGACAGTATGCCAGTTAGAAAGCAAAGGAGAGGCAAGAAGGAAAATGAGCACTAATAGGTGATCTCAAGGTCGTTTCCTTTTGTAGTGCAAAGCAACATTTACAAAGCAAGGCCTCACAGCAGGATGGCCCCCTACCTGGCTGGTGACTGCCAGCACCAGGCCAATCACAGAAGGCACTTCAAATGATTTCATCCTGGGAGTGATGGGAAAGAGGCTTTTGTGCTAAAAACCAGAGATTATATAGGAAAAGCAGTCAGAGCTGGCATTCAGCTCTGATGCAAGCAATAAACCCAACAGTTCCTGTATGAAGAGCACTTTTCATCTTTGACATTGAGTTTACTTAAAAACAACCAACCAGTCTCCTCATCAATAACTGAATTTTAGCACCAAATTCCATGACTAGTGCATTTTCTCAACAGGAAGAATTAATTTATGGTGACAAAATTGAGAAGACTTTCTAGTACCATTGGATAGTACTTAAGCAACAGTACAAAAGCTGGTTGTACATATGCAGATAGTGATACAGATTTCTAAGCTAGGCTTTCAGAGAAGTCAATACAGAGGATGGAAATACATTACAATGGTGGCCAGAGACACATCTGTTAGAGCCTAGGCCTCAAAATAAAGACAAAACTACCAGTCCTACATTCTTCCTCAAGAGATAAAAAATCAACATCACTCACCCTGATAGGTGACCAATACCTCCTGATTCATCTTTTCCTAAAAAGGTCCTTGTTCTTTTCATGTACTCTTGCTATGTGACGTGCTTCCTTGTTGGATCAATATTACCTAAATGGCTGAATTTATAGTCTTATTGGTTGATCATAGTTTTTTTGCTCTATAAAACTTCTTCTATAAAATGGGGTCCCCTGTCTCTCAGGACCTATCTCTCTTAGTAAATGTTTTCTACTCTTAATCTCTGCTATTCCTTAGAATTCACCCTTTGGTTTTGGGTAATACAAACTTGGGTTATCTGATAATGAGAAGGTTCTGAGTTACATTTACTTTCCTTATATCATTTGGAGGTCCCACCAAGATAACTCACATGGATTCTAGATTGTGACTCATTTAAGTAATCAAAAATTGTCATCCATTTTTTTCAATTGCTTTCTGCCTTAAATTTTTATGCCTTGTCTTTTTTTGTGCATTGTTTTTCTGTTAGAATTTGATAAATTTAAATTAAGCACATGAGAAAATTACATTTCTTTGATGAGACATTTTACATTTGTAGTCAAGATCTTGTATTTGTTTTTTGTATATTATATTTAGACCTACTAGTTGCTGAATTTATTGGTACTCCTTCCTTGACCTGTCTGATCTGTTAGACAACAGTGGTAGGAAAAAGTAATGTTAGAGCATTCCCTAAAATTCTTTGATGCTAACCAAAATTTAAATTTTAAAATACTGTAAAATGGGTCTTTTTATGGATCTAGTTTATATTTAAGAAATATATATGCCAATAAATTGTGAAAATCTCATATCCAGTTAAAAGGCAATAAATAGACTGGCAACTATTCTTAAGACTCAAGAGGATATGCTTCACTGGGACAGTACAGCCTGATCTCCCCTCTACACTCTAGAGAGGAATGTTAAGTTTGCTTTGCCTCAGTTTCCTTTTGCATCTGATCTTCCACTGGTTGGGAGGCAGTCTTAGCTCTTGAGATACCCTACTCTTGCCTTTCCAGTCTGATGGTGATGACTTATGGGCATGTTGCATCAATAACTTACCATGAGCATGAGAAGAAAATATTTCCTTTTTTATCTCATTTCCCACATTTTCTTGTCACTTTGTACTTTCCTTTTTTAGAGGCCTGTTTCTGCTAAACATTCTGCTAAACTGACTCTTCATTTTCCTCCTAATCAACAATTAAGAACTTTCAAGTTGAGCCCATAGAAAAATGAGCATTTGCCAACACCAAAGACAGAGAAGTACCCTTGCTAATGTGTAAGTCATGGTTATTGAATGAATGTGTACAGGTTTTAACCTATGAGTTTCATAACTGTGCTTCATATAAAGAGACATACTAATTTTAGGGTAGATTTTGAGTGAAATTTAGCCTTGTTTTGCTGGTAAGAAAGATTGCTTCAGTGATTAGGTACATAGCACAAGTGTCTTGGGGACTTCTTTGCCCTAGGGGCCAGGGAAGGATTTTTCTGAGCCATTAGTTACATTACTTCTATATCTATCTATCTATCTATCTATCTATCTATCTATCATCTATCTATCTATCTATCTATCCATTTATCTATCTATCTCTAGAGGTGATCTCTTTTACGGGGCAGGAGGTGCTCCAACCATTTCCAATTTGCTCTTTGATTTTTTTCCTTTACTTTCTTTCAAAACATTAGAAAGCAGTTGTTCAGGTCTCTTGGTTATTGGCTTAATTTTTCTAGGAATGCTTCCTTCTTTAAACATGACTATTACAGCTAGAATCAAGTATAGCTTGTACTTTTTGAAACATGTGTTAGAGTTAAAAATGTGACTTTCTGGAAAAGGTAAGGATGTGAGTTGATAAAGGTGGCTAGTCCAAGCTAACCTATCATCTGGTCACTCTCCAGACAGCAGCCACCCGCTATGAAGCAGGTCACCTGTGGGACCCCTGAGAAGATATGGAAACCATGTGGCGATTAAAAGGGATATCTACTTTCCTCTTGTGTTTCAGGTGGGAACCTCAATGTTAAATGCTCTTACTCCTTTTTAACATATTCATAAACACTAGAAATTTTTCAACCCTCACACATTGAGGAAGAGCTATTTAGTATTTTTCTTCCCCAATGCATGGCTTGCTATCTTCCCAGAGATAAAATAAAATACAGAGAGAATATTGATTATGGTACTATTTCACAACTAGAATTATACTATAAGGGAGAGAAAAAAAATGGTCAAAATTACCTTATGTTCAGACTTTTGTCCTGAAGGGATAATCCTTACTCATACTCAAAATGTAAATGTAAGTCACAGGAAAACTAGACACCTCTGGTCCTTAAGGCACAGTCAGATACATCTTCTATACTAAGCCTGAGGTTCCTCACCCTCTCCTTTCAGAGTCTAAGGGTGAGGTTTCCAAGACAACCTTATATAATGCCTCATCCACTGTTACTGAGCCTGAGGTTCCTCTCACTTGCCCTCTAGGCTCTAAGCAGGAGGATTCTAAGCCAGTCTAAATTGAAGCCTGTACTGGGCTAGATCCATCCACTATCTGATTTTGTTCAAGTTTCTCAAGGACAGCTTCCCTTACAGGAGAAAATAGAGAATACAGCATCAAAGAAATCTAGAGAAGCTTCAGATGATCCTCATCAGTACATTGAGGTCTTTAGGAAACTTACTCAGACCTATAAACTAGGCTAAAAAGATATAATGTTATGATCAAATCAAACATTGACTTTTAATGAGAGACAAGCAGTATTACAAGCTGCTATTACATTTAGAGATAAAGACCATATTGTTAATTTTGAAAGGCTAAAAGACTGGCAGGCAATGGAACATCTGGCTCCTACTGGAGCCCTAACAATACCTATACAAGATTCCTACTGGCCTACCAACCAGACAGGAGATTGAAAGATATTTTCAAACATATATTCTTAAAGGTCGAATGAGGGTGAGGGCTAAGCCCTTCAATTATTTTAAGTTGTCAAGTGTTCATCAGAAAGATGAGAACCCCTCTGCCTTCTTACATTATTTACAAGAGACACTGATGAAACACCTCCCGGGCCCCTGATTCAATAGAAGCACAGATTTTTCTTAAATAAAGTTTATTACCTAATCAGCCTCAGATATTAAGAAAAGGCTACAAAAGATGGCTTTTGATCCAGATAGCTTACTTGATCTTTAGAAAAAATTGCCTCCTCAGTATTTATAGTCATGATCAGGAGGTGCCAAAGGGAAAAAGTAAACAGATCAAGACAAGTGGGGGCCTTGGTTGTGGTCTTAAAAGGAATGGCCTCTAAATTTGATTCTTGGAGCGCCAAGAGGAGCTCAATGACTAAACTTACCTGCTACCGCTACAGAAAGACAGGGCAAATTAAGAGACTGGTAAAAACCAACATGATAAGAGACTCCATAAGGCATGACCTGATTATGAAGGTGACCACTGAAAGACAGACTGACCCCTGAGATGGAGGTGCCAAGGGTTAGACACTTATCAGCTGGCCCAGCAACACTGAAGACCCTAGACACTCCCCCCACCCCGCTTCCTGTACCGCTGGACTGTCATCTTCACAGAGGAGCCATGGCTACAAAAAACCCCCAAAAACAAAGCAAACAAACAAACAAACAAACAACCTATTGCTGGACACTGGTGCATATCTCTTAGTCCTTCTTTTCAATCCTGGCTTTCCTTCCAGCCATCATACTTTAGTAAATGGCACCACTAAAAGAGAGATGACTTGCTATTTCTCACAACCTTTAGGCTATAACTGGGAAGACTTTCTCTTCAACCATTTACTTTGAATTATTTTTGAAAGTTTAGGTCCCTTCCTGGTGAGTGATATCTTATCTCACTTAAATGCTGTAATATACATACACCAAGGTCAGACATGCTTCTTCCCCCTCCATGGAGACAAAAACAAATCCTAAAGTATGGACAAATAAGGTAAAATCAAAAGACCAATAAGAGACACCCTGGTAGAAATACATCTCAAAGATTTTACTATTTTTCATCACTAGAGATAATGTACTCTTAAGACTTCCAGTTAAAAGAGGAATACTGCTATAATCAATAACTTAAGAACTTGAGATATACTTACACCCTATAACAGACCCTAAAACACTCAAATCTTGAGAATTTAACAACCCAGTAAGAGTAGAAGTTGGTACAAGACCTTAGATTAGGTAATGCAACATAATTCTAATCCATCCAGTGATACCTAAACCTAGACCTTTCCTTTTCTCATCCCGAAAGATGCTGGTTGTTTTTGAGTGTTAGGTTTAAAAACTTCCTTCTTTTATATTCCTTTTCACACAAATTCTCAGTTTCTCTTGGTCTCTAAAAATTTTCATGACTAGGCCTCTCCACTGACTTGGAATGTGCTTCCACAAGGGTTCAGAAACAGTCCTCATCTTTTTAGACAGGCATTTTCTCATGATTGGGCATGTTTTGAATTTTCCCAAATCATAGCTCTACAATATGTAGGTGATACACTGTCACCTATGCCCTCAGAAGAGCTCTGTAGCCAAGGCATCTGTATCTGCTGAATTTTCTAGCAGGCAGAGATGGTCAGGTCTCTAGGTCTAAGACACAAATTTACAGGCTTGAGGTAAAACACTTATGTCTTTTCATATTTCAGAAAACTCAAAGATCAAGGAGAGAGAAAATGAAACCAATCTTTTCCTTCCCACAGACCCAAACCCTAAAACAGCTAAGGGAATCCCTGGGAATTACAGGCTTTGGTCGCCTTTAGATAACAGGATATGATGCGATCATATGACTCCTCTATCAGCTTACAAAGAAAGGCCAAAAGGCAGATATTTGTATTTTAACCTGGGAACCTGATTCCAGAAGCTTAAATAAGTATTTCTAAATGCCCCAGTACTGAGCCTATCTACACGATACCATTTTGATTTGTATGTTGATAACAGGCGAGGCACAGCTTTGGGAGTCCTTGTTCTCCTTATCTAGGTTCTGGGGACTGAATGGAGGGCTTTTGCCCTGAACCACATCCCTGGCCTTTAGAGAGGTTGAGGCTGGAGGATCCCAAGTGTGTGAGCCCAGTGTGTGAAATTTAGTCACTCAGTAAGACTCCGTTTCAAAGCAAAAAGTAAAAAACGGGCACACAGGCTACCATTTTTAAACAAAGTGTTGTTTTAGTCATTAGGGAGATTAATTAGATTCTTCTTCATCCCCTTCTAGGTATACATGGGATGCTGCTTCCTTGCTCTGTGGAATTTGGCAAGGTCACGACACTCTGTCTGTCCAGTGGAGTGGGAATAGTAACGGCAGGTAGCATACTTGAACAGAAGCCTTAAGAAGTTCATGATTTGCCATGATTTCTTTTTCCTACTGAGGCAATAAATGATGAGACGGTAGGTTCCTTAGTCTAGTAAGGAGACAGGACAAGGTGCCCTCTGTAATGTTAGCAGGAAACATAAACTGATAGAGATGTCTCACGCTGTCATTGCGAATCCTGATGAGCATATAGATGGGCATAGTCAATTTTAAGTAGTTGCTAACACCAGGCTCCATTTTGTTTCATGAGTTTTAGTGAATAAGTTTTCCAGAACAATTTTCTTTTAAAATCATGTATTTCTTATTGTGGTACATTGAAGGCAAACAGAGTTCAAATAAAGCAATTCAACATGGGGGAAAGCGATGCACTGTGTGCTAAGACTCATCTTAACCCTCAAGGATCTCACATTCTAATTATAAATAGAGCACTGGGGATATAGTTTATGGCATAAGTGCCTACTTGGCAAGTGCAAGGTTGTGAGTTAAATTCCCAGTACCCACCTCCCCTAAAAGGGCTTAACGGAATCTTAAAAATAAGTAAATAAGCTTTGTTAGATGAGCTCTATGGTCAGAAACTGAAAGGAGAACTTTCCAAGAACTGGGACACCTCTTTTTGGGGAAGGTTGAAGTTCCTCTCATTTCTATCCTGAGCTGCTGCTTTTAGATATAAACTCCCACTAGATTTTAAAACATCTGCAAAGGTTCATGTAGATAATCAAAATAGATTAGAGTCAAATTTCAATTCTCTGTCAGCAGCTCGCTAGCTAGTCTCTTCATTAAGGAATGGAAAAAAGGAAAAAGAAATAGTATCAATAGGCAGAGTTGATCCAGCTCATATAATCAAATCAGGGTTGAAAAAAATGCCATGTGAGTAAATTTTGACTTTTGGTATGATTCAGAATGAATAAGGCAGGATGGCGAACCCATTGGGTTGAGAAATGTTGCCATAGATTTTAGTCATCGTTAGTAGCATGGTAAATCTGAAAAGAAGTAGAATGCACTGAGGATAAACATAACCAAGCATTATACACCAAAAGGAAGTGTTAAAGATAAAGAGAAGCAGCCAATGGTACCAAATCAAGTTACGGCTTTAACTGTGTTAGCATCATCACCCCATTTTGGTTTAATTTTGTGAAATTAATGAAATGAATAATATTTTAAAGTATCTGTTGGAAATGGAGAATGGCAATTGCGTTGCAGATCTAAGTCCATATGCACCCCTCATGCATATAAATTAAAGAGTCTATTCCATTCCAGAGCACGGGGGATGAAGAATAGCTGTGAGTGAACTCATCTGGGAAACTGCATTCTCCATAATTCAATTAAAACAAGCTGACTCACTCTATCGACCAGGCAGAGCAACTCACGCTGTGAGCTGCTGGACTGGTGTGGGAGGGAGGCTACACAATGGTGTTTAACATAATAACTAATGGAACCTGTATCTCAAATAGTGGAGGTAACACAAAGACCTGTGGCTCACACTTGTGCAGGAGAGAACGGAGTTGGCTGTTCATTTATTCTCGAGACAATCCACACCATAAGAGTATTAAGATTTAAGGTGAAGACCCTTCAGGGCCTCCTTTGGAGTCCATATGAAACTCTAGCATCCTTTTGGACATGCTTGAATGTCATTTCTTACCTTAAAATTTCTGTCTTTTCCTTCATTAAGTATTTTAAATTCATGCAGAGTTAGTGGGATTATAAGTGAAAGATAAGAGTGAAGAATTTGTTTCAATGAAACAACAGCAATGAAAACACGAGAGCCAAGTCCTGGGCATTACTCATTCTAGTCCCTGTACTAACTAGATGCTGACCATACAGCAGACAGTGAGATCATCTCGGGCCTGGTGGAACTTGTAGTCTTTCCTGAGTGGCTGCCAGTAGGATCTATGAGTTATATACCGAGTTATTTCAGGACCTACATAGCACTACATCCTGCTGAAAATGGGTCTCCTGGATGTGTAGGATCTGGGTAGTGGATCTGCCCTGGGTCTTTTGTAACTCTTTTTACAATGAGCACACATGCTCATGTAGGGAAAAAAAAGGGACAACCTTCTGAAGGCAAAGATTATATCCCTCTTAAAATCCAGACACATTAAATTAGATATGGGCCTCAACTCTCGAGACCTTTTCTACTGCTGACATTACTAATTTCTTGTTATGAAACAGGGCACAAGGAGAAAAGGGTGGCATCAACAGGAATGTAAACAGGAGTCATACGATGAAGAGTACATATAGGTCCCTAAATTCAAGTCTATATATAAAGGAAAAATGGCAGATTTTACCAAATCAGTATTAGAGATGAACATTTATTGTACTATCTGATGGTTAACAGTGAAATCTATGAAGAAACAGACCCATGATTATTATTAATTTTCCCATTTCCCAGACCTGTGACCACTTACATTCCTCGGATCCCAGCCCACTCACCTCTAAAATCGGGACAATAATATGCAAGTCAGGGGGATACTGGACAGTGATATGATGGGATTTATGAGAAAGGGTTTATGGCACCTGGAACACTGCATCTAGGGAATGAATGACAGCCCTTTGTAAAAGAAGTCACAGTAGTGGTAGCAATGTGCTAGAATGCCGTGTCTCTTTCTACCACTCCTACAGGCGACTGGAGGCATATGCTTCTTGTCTGTAATTCTTTTGCCTGACAAATACTTAGTGGCCATTTACCCACGCTCTGTGCCCACCTTTGCTTAACATTTCCCACTGCCTCCCTCTTTCTTGCTCATTTAGAGCTGGCTAGATTATAAGCCATGAGTTTAATGAATAATTAAATCGAGTGGCAAGACAGAATGTGATGTGCACTAAGCACTATGCACAAAGCTGAGCAGGCGAAGAGGGGACCAGCAAACATGGCCAATAGACACATCCGGCCGGAGCAGTTCTCTTTGAGAAAAACGATAATTGGATAAAGATTTGAAAAGAAAAGGTAGAGTCAAGGTGCCACCAGAGAGAGTGTGGGCTGTGAAGCCAGGGGTAAATGGGGGCTCCAGCACTGGGAGGACCCTGAGCCAGGGAAAGGGGCGGGGCGTAGTCCTGGAGACGGAAGAGTGGGTAGGAGTGCCGCAGAGCCCAACTACACCCGAAGAACCTCAGTTTCTATAGGCTGGAGGAGACCGTGGTTGAGTCAGCTCCGCAGAGGGGCTCCAAAGATGGGGACAGCCTTGCCCAGGAGACCTTCTACCAATCTAGAAATCTCTTTTTCATAACGTTAATGGATTTTTGTTTTACATGTCATCACAGAAGATTGAGTGTCTGTCCATGGTCAGTATTTATGGAGCACTGCTGAAACTATATATGCATAGGAAAAAGCCTTATAAAATTAATCCATCAGAGAAAAGCATGAAAAATTGGCTCCTGTCCCCTTAGTAGTTCTTTCTTTGGGCGCAAAGCTGAAGGTTGGATTATTGCATAAGGTTTTTCCATAGGTCAAATTTAGTAGGAATTATGTGAATGAATCCTGGGGTTGTATTTGAAGTGATTAAGGTATAAGCAAAACATGCCTGAGGTCTGTTAGTTTGCTAAAGTAGGTGTCATGTTGTAAAAAATGGAAAACAAGGTAGTAAATGAAACCCAGGAAATTATATAATCTGCATTCCACCAGTCATCTATAATTTGTGTTTGTATTTCAGAGTCGTATTTCAGTAATGCTTCTGTAGTGGTATGCTAAAGGATCTTTTCATCTTTCAGTGTCATATTTTAGCAAGTAAGTGGCTTTTAATATGAGAAGAAAATTTACCTAGTGAACTAATTATTTTAATTTGGCAGAATTTTTCTCATTTGCATTTTTGACAATTATTTATGACGGCTATTGATAATGAGAGGTTGTATGTTTTTTAGAAAACTGTAAAAGCACTACAGACATTAGGTGAACCGTTAATTTCAACCGAGGATGAAACATTTTATACATTTGATCTTTTATAAAATATTTTACCATTTGAACCAAATTGCTTGTCAAAATCATAGCTACCTGTTGAATTAACTGGACTGCAAACAAGCCTTTGAGTTACCTATAGGACATTTAAATGTTAAGTATTTAGTGTAGCCATTGAATATTGGCTTTCTAAACCCAACTTCATTAGCTATTTGTATTTTAAGTGGACTCATATAGCATGTTTTAAATAATACATTATTATTGCTAGAAAAAATCTTGTGATTTTAAGCATGATTATCTGTTTTTTCATATATCTCAGGATGAGAAATTTAAGGGATTTTTTTTGGTTGTTTTACTTACTCATTTATTTTTTTAAGAGTAGGAAAATTTATTGGTGAAGAGGAATGTGGAATAGGAATGGGTAATGGGGAACAGGAATAGTTCTTTTACACAGATGGAGGTCCCAAATGGATTGCCTAAAAATCTTAAGTTTATTCTACTTATGAGGTCATTTTAGACAATGGGTGCTAGGGAATATATCTCACCCTGGTTAAAAATGGATTTTCTTATTCACTGGTGAATTATTCATATCTGATGAATCCATCAGTGTTAAATGTCTTACTACCCAAAATTGAATCAACACATTTCCCAAGACATTGTCTACCTGGGCCTTGGAAGGGGGGAACCTGGAGCAGAAAGCTGAGAAGAATTGATGACAAGAATCCCAAATCATTAACTGCTAGTGATGGAGCTTGTGAAGTACAGCGTCACTGGAGAAAGGAACTAACTTGCCTTCCATCCATCATATTCTTTATCTGCATTTCAATACTGCTTAAATATGTACTTCATTACAGCGCATGACTAAAATAGAAGGGCGCCTGCTAAGTCAGAGTCATAAAACAGATCTACAGCCCGCTGGCATGTGAAATTTCTCTAATTTATATTTTTTATGAAAACCCCCACACATTATGTGTTTGGCAGCATAAATAATACAGCATGTTACTTAAGCAATTTTACATTTACTGTATTAGTAAGTAAATGCAATGACCACCCTTATTCTCGAACAATAAAAACTACCCAGCCTTTTCATGAAAGATGATTGCAATTTCCATTGGCCTGTATGTGCAATAAAAAACCATCACTCATCAAAATTTTAGCTATTTTCTCTTAAGATAGAAGAACATTTTGCTTGAACGTTGTACGTGATATTAAATATTCATGAACCCCAATAGAGCTTAAGTATTAACTAAAACTGTTAAATTCTTCTCAATGAGATTGAAATTCTTTTTGAACCAGGTAAAAACTGCCTCTAACCTGAAGAGGTGTTCAAAATCACCACGGAAAGGAGACGGTGCGGTATGTTCAAAGTGCTAGGTGATTTGGGATCGTTTTTCCTGAAAAGCCTGTTTCTCCTTTGAAATTGATTCATGATAAGAGCCTCCATTTGGGTCAAACAGTATTTAACCACTTGTAAATTTTAATTAAATGATTTGTCACTTTGAACACATAGTTTGTCATCCTGCAACTAAAACAATGTGTCTTTATCAGAAAATGACTCAGGGGGAAGGCATTCATCTCATTTGTCACTTGGACACCCATTAAGATAATTTGGTTGTTGCAGAAGGATAAAGTTGATTTTTTTTTAGATAGAGCACATCATGTTTAGTAAGGAGGATCACATTGTAAACCATTAAAAAAAACCATAATTTACTGTATAATTAAATTCTAATAAGTACCTGTGGTCACTTTTTACTAACAAATGTTTAACTTTCTGAGATGAGAAAATTCTCTGCTTGAATTTAGTATTTACAAGAAAATAGGGAGCTGTAAATGAAAAGCAGTAGGTGGAATTAGAATTATCTAGGGCGGAAAAAAAAAAACGTTCATCAGAATCAACTCACATCATTGCAGACCTGGCTGAGATGCTGTCTGCCGTCTGCCTAATGCAATCAGAGAGAGCTTGGACACACCTAAAGGGACAGCTGATTTAATGGAGGAAACAGCAGAGATCTAAAATCTTTCTGTAAAGAAACATATAGCTGGCAGAAATAAAGGCGTTAAGTTCAGTATTCAAAATTCGTCAAAGCTGTATCTGTGTTTGAGAACACTCATCAAGGTGCCCAAATTAATCCACTGTATCTGCTTGTGTCTTTACACTGAGCTAGTGGCTATGTTCCTATTACCCAATGAACAACAGACATGTTAAGAAAAATTAAAAGAAAAAAGCATTCACCTTACATTTATTTTGAAACTGAACAGTAAAGTCACTTTACTAGCGGTACCATCACTACTTCTTGAAGGACTTGGTCATATCACAAATTTGGGTGAAATAAAGTGCCTTTTGTCCCATCAGTGTCCAACTTCCTTGAAGTCAGGAACCAAGTATTCGGTCTCACTATTGCCCTTCATGTACCACACACTTATGGTGCATCTAAGTCACTTAGGCAACTGTAAAAATGTGATGGCCAAACCCTATCTCTGCCCATATAGGTCCCATTGCTTGGAATAGAGCCCAGGGGTTGTATTTTACATTCAGTTTTGCAACTAGGGTTAATATGCACTAGACTTACAAAGGCAGTGTTGAAATAATGCTAAGGAGTGGGAAAATCCTAAAGAAATATGTTAGAAAATCTGCTTTTCTGTAGTCAGGCGGATTTGAAAATTTAACATCTTGAATTTCTGGCTCTTCCTAACAGCCTTTAATTTTCCCTCACCACATCACTACCAACCTACAGTGTTTAGTTTCCTACCTGCACCCCTTTCGTCACCCTCATTTTGTTTCATATGCTCAGGTGTGTCTACTAATTGTGATTGCAGAATGGTTTCCTAGCTAATGCTGCTTTCTGTCTCATAGGGCTTTTCATTCCGTTGCACACATGCTAGAAAAATTAATCTTTGTGAAATATGCTTCTCGTGCTGTGTCCCTTCCCATGAACCTCCAACGCCACTGGCATTGAACACTGAATCCCTCTACGCATACACATTTTACTTGCTTAATTAATGTGACATTACTGCTCCTGTCTTCATTAACAGGGAAATTCTAGATGAATAGGGAAATGAAAGCTGTTCTTCATTACAGTACTTGCTGAAAGACTTTCACTAAGAAGCATCCACAGATTGCACTTCAAGGCTTTTTAAACTTCCCATTTCGAAATACTCAAAACCCTCTCCTGTGTTCACCAATCTTAAATTATTATACCGTCATCCTTCCCAATTTGAAGCAAATCCCCACCCTGCACATACTGTTTTAAACCGAATGTTAAGTTCTTAATAAAATCTAACTTTGACTTCTTCCTGGAAGTTACTACCGACTCTGTTGCGGTTATCTATCTACATAGAGAAGCAACAAATTCAGCACTGTCTTATCAATATGTTGTGTAGGTGATATTTGGGGAACCCACAGTTCCTCATTTCCCACAGGACAATGTCCTGTGTTTATTTCAGTGTGGCATTCTGACTTTCCACAAGCTGTCTTCTCACCTTAAAACCTACCAGTCACTTTTACCTAGCCTGTGTTCCAGACTGCTTTGGAAAACGTCTGTTCTCCGCAAATGTCATAAGCCTTCTTGGCTTATTATTTCCTCGTACTGAAATTCCCTTCAAGTTCAGTTTTCAGTAGAACTAGCCTTGAAGAGAAATTTATAAGAGCTGAATCAGGCTACCTACGTGCTTCCTTTGACTCTTAGTTAAAATCTGCCCAGGAGTTGGTGTGTGCAGTGACAGAAGACATATAAGGGGTATTGGCTAAAATAATGGAAATGTATTGACTAATTGATAAATATGTTTACTATAAATCACCTGAATTACAATTTGTTTTCCTAATTTGGAAATACATGTAAATTTGGGCTTTCACGTATTCCATTTGCCCCGCTATCTACAGGTAAGTCAGCCTAACTATAGCCTTACTTAATTTTAATTTTTATTTTTTAGAAAAAAATTTCTGTATGTGATTCAGACTGGCCTGAAACTCACAGCATAGCCAAGGCTGGTCTTGAACTCAGCCATGATCTTCCTGTCTTAGACTCTTGAGTTGCCAGTGTCACAGGTATTCACCACACTTGGCAAAACCTTGATACATAAACTTTGTGGTTTTCCACTCTGGTGATTCTGGTATAAAAGATGAAATATAAATAGTCTACAGGGACCTGTGTGTCATAAGGATATACTGATCCTTTCTTAGTGCTCTTAAGATATTTTAGAAAGTTGAAAATGGAAGCAACATGATTTATTGTTTTCTTTTCTCCCAGGTACTAGAATAGAGTTGACCAATCTGTACATGTTACTTTGCTATTTGTTGAAAAGAGATGATGCACTGGAAACTTCTGTAGCATATGGTAGGTGCAGTATTTCGAGTGTACTTCAAAATCTCCCAAATGATCATGTGTTTGAAGTAATTTCTCAATGGTCAGTATTTCAGGGGGCTGGTGGAAGGTTTGGGGGCCACAACGGTGAGGTTTTCATGAATGTCTTTCATGGGAAAATGGCTTAGCTATCTCAGGACTCCAATCCTCTTCTTTCTGCCTTGCACCCTTGCTTGAACTTCTGTCTTTCTACCTTGAGTTGATGGCTCACAAGGATCTTCCCAGCAGCTAAATGAGATGTGGGATCCATGATCTTAAACTCGTGTGCCTCCAGATCCATGGGGCAAACTGCACCTCCATTCTTTATAAACCATCCAGCAGCAATTAGCCAGAGCATTGGAGTTTCCCAGCAGTGGGAAAAAGTCATTACAGTTTCATTTTTCTTGATAGAAAGAAGGAATTTTTAGGTCTTTCCCTAAAATAGAATTCAGGCTCAGGCATCCATTCAGTATAAGAAGAAACTGTAAAGAAAATAGGTAGAAATGAAATAAAAGGTACAAATATGGAAAGATAGCCTAGTTGTTCTACACCTGAGGAATTAAAAGAAACTGTGCTCCTGGGACAGAGGAACAGAGGAAGAGGGAAGCATATAGGAATGCTCATCAGGAGAGTGACAATGTAATTTTTAAAAGTACATACATGAATGTATGTGTAGCTAGGAGAAACTTAGAGGACATTGAAAGGCTCCAACAACTGTCTGAAACAAGTTTTAACAGAAGAAAACCAGGAATAATAATAGGGAGAGTACTACTTGTAAGAAAACTGCTGAGACACATGAGTATTAAAATTGAACATACAGAGTGAGTACCAGTTGGGATAAATGAAATTAAATTCATACTCAGACATATCATTACGGGTACTTGCAGAGGACAATAATAAGGAGACCGTAATAAAAGCCAGCAGGAATAGTGGGTAGATTACCTCCAAAGGAACACAATTAGACTGACAGCAGATTTCTCATTAGCAACCATAGGATGCCAAGAGATAATGAAAGGACAGCTTCAACATCCTAAGGAAAAGGGAAACACACAAACAAACCTGTCAAGCTGGAATTCTAAATCCTATGAAACCACCAAAAGTAAAAGGTTTCACATCACTCCTCTAATGAGGGCATCCGGGGGAATGAATGATCTACAGTGTCCTCCTAACCATGCCTGTTGACTTCTGACTGCCATATCATAATAACAGCACATACTATAGACAGGGAGTCTTTGCAAAGAAAAAATATACTTATAGAATATATTTGGTCTCTCTAGATTGCTCACTGTAAGTGAACTCGGATCTCTTGGAAGTATGGGGCATAGCTTGCTCGATAAGGGACGGGAGAGTGGTAGTCACCTAAGCAATTCCCAATGTCTGTAATTACCATAGTACGGAAAAAAAGAGCTCCATATTCCTAAAGGTTTTCTGTGTAAACAATGGGCATATATTTTTCAATACTGTTCTGTGTGTTTGAGATGAAAATTCATCCTAAAGTAGGGAAAGGCACAATTTTGGAAGCTGCTTTTAGTCTTGAGTCCCTGCAGGAAATGAATGTCTTGCCTGAGCCTGCTTCTTGCCTGTATCTTTTGAATCATTAATAAAGTTTGGTGCTGGGTAAGATCTATAATGTTCAGAAGTGTTCTCTGACAGCTCAACCCTTTGGGTTAACACTGCTATTATTCAAAGGCCCTGAACACATTTTTAAACATACCTAAGCTAAGAAAGCCCGCCACCAACAAGCTCCCGCTGAAAGAACTAAAGAATGTCTTTTAACAAAAGGCAAAGTTAATCCAGGGGGAAGGATAGTTAGAAAAGGAAGGCAAACACAGAAAGTGGTATATTTTGGAATAATTTACTGGTGAATAGAGAAATCAGAGAAAACCAGTGTACGTGTGTGTGTGCACGTGTGTTACATGTATAGATGCTTGTGTGTTAGTAAAACCACAAATAAAAACTCAAAACAAGGAAGATGGCATGAGTATGTAACCATGAGGTGCAAAGTTGCTCACTGGGTATGTAAACAATAATACATTTCTTTGTTTGTTTGGGAAGAGGTTTCTGAATATATTTAAACTTTTTGGAACATGTGCAGTTAACTTTGCATGCTAAAGCACAAACGAACGCAACCAGTAAAAGAATAGAAATATGAAATATATAGTTTCCAAATCAACTGAGAAAAAATTTGAAGAAAGTAGCATTAGAAATTTAGTGGAGGTCAGACAAAGAGAAAAAATAAAGGCTATATAAAATTTTAAAACACAGTGTCTCAAAACATATATTTTGAATAGATATATATCCATTCAAAGGTTCTTTGACATCTGAAGTGAGAAAACAGTGAACATTAGCATTTGGTAAGCACGGCTGGTGCATACTTAAATTTTATTATATTATTCTTTTACTTCTCTGAATAATCACATAGCTTATGTATTAAAATATGAAAGTGTATGGCTTTCCAGAGATGGCTATTAAGTATTTTAACGTTGTGGTTTGAAAACCAGTGGGTAATGAGTATTGCCTTAAATAATTTAAAAAGATGTTTGAAAAAAATATTTAAAGGTTGAGTCATTCAATCTCCTCCAACTACAAAGAAAATAGGAAGAACTGGTTATAGTAACTTGAGATTTGTGTGGCAAGAGTAGAACATACTTAACATATTTGCATGCTAACAGTGTGCAACTTTAAATAATTGTCTTCATGGGTATGTAATAAATGTTTGAGACATTGTTCTATGTAAAATACTCCTCAAAATTTTAACAGTTAACAACAACAAAAGCCATAATAGAACTGTAGTCCTTGTATAACATTAACTTAAAAATTTAGAAGTGGTGTAAGAGATAGCATGCATATTTGCTTAAGTGAGGCTAAAATGCCCTTAAGAAACTCCTTTAATAGTTATTGTTCTTTATTATGTTAGGGGGCAAGTCTTGATTCAAGATCTAAAATGAAAGATGTCATTGCAATGATCCATTAGCCACTTACTTTCCTTCTTTTCTGCTGCTAAAATTTTGGTGTTTTAAAATTTCTTCAGTTTGGATTCTAAAGTTGGTGTTGCATTTTAATCACCATAATGATTTTCTTTTGAGTGAGGCATCTTTAATTATGTTTTATTTCACTGGTGCTCACTTTTGCAGATATTTAGGTTTTAGTTTACAGAGCTTCACAGTAAACTTAGCTCATAGGAAGTCTTAAATAGACCTAAGAGTTCTGCCTAGAGATCATAGTAAGAGTTTTCTGTTTCTTTCTAGGCCTCATACTACATTTTCCTTTCAGGAGTATTTAAACACTCCTATGAAATACCTTCATTAATATCTCCTTTTATTAACCTGTTTATCTAGAAAAAGATGTTACTTGAATGACAGGAAGAGAAAAAATAAGAAGACCATACTGAAACAATGAAAAGACTGTGGAATCCATTCTCCATTCCCATCCTGGTCTACTTTCAACAAACAATAAGTAGTTTATTAGGTGTCTGCAAGTCACACCTTGTCCACAGAGGGGTCTGGTCTGTGACTTTGTTTTCTAGGAAGAGCTTTCTCATCCCGGAATGTCGCATCTGATCAGGACAGAGAGGGCTTTGTTTGGGACTTTTGGCCAATTAGTATCAACATGTGATAGAGGTTTCCATGAAAAAGGTCATGTGATGTGGATGGGGCTCTGGGTTACAAGGTATCAGCTTGATCTTAATCCATCGGCAGTCAACAGGTGTGTGTAAGATGGAGCCTTCACAAAGTGCGTGGACAGGGGTGGGGGGGTCACATGCACTCTGGCTGGTTAAAGTTGTCCGTGTTGTCACATGTCATACAGAAGAGCAGGGCTATCTATCTAGGACTCCTTCGGGGGGAAACAAAGGGCCCTCCATGTATGGAAGCTCCCTGGGTTTTGCCTGCTATGTTTCCTCCCTTGGTACTTTCCACGTGTTTGTGTCAGTGAGTTCTGTGAGTCCTTCCAATGGACTGGCAAAACCCAAAGTGGTTTTGGGAATAGTCCAAATTGCAGCAGGCCCAGAATAAAAATACAAATGATGGCTGCTCATGCATTCAGCTGTGAGGCTGTTTCCTCATGGTGGCTTGTCTACAAAGGGCAAATACTGCTGAGTACTAGGTTGCTATGTTCCTGACAAAGGATGTTGCCTTCAAATCAATTGTAATTCTAACCACGGCTCTCTGTGTACATTCTACGTATTAATAAAAAAAAAAAAAAAAACCTTACTTAACCTGTGCAGTTTTTTTTAAAGCAGCTGGCTTAGCTGAATATTGATAATATGAGGGAACTGGCAGATACTCAGCCTGCTTTTATGTGTATTTAGCTGTAAATTTTGTTGACATTCACTGGCAGATGCTTTTGTTCAGCAGGTTTCTTGACAACTGTGTATGAAAAGCAATTTTTCGCCTTTCGCAGGGACCGGTCAAAGGCTGAGGTTTGCTTTCGGTGACACTGCGTTAATTGTCTCCCATGAGACCGCCGGAGAGCTGAAGGCAAGGTGGCATTTCCCAGCTCTCACCTCCACTGTCCACGCTGCTTGCCTTCCAATAACCCTGTTTGTGCCTGCAGCGTGGCTGCCCTCACCCTTGCTGCTTTGCAGGGACTTCCTCTTTCCACCCCTCACTTCCTCCGGTCCGCTGAATGGTGGGGGAAAGCGCCCAGTCCTTTTGGTTAGAGAGCTGCCGCTGAGGCTCCACGTGCAGGGCCGCTTTGAAGGCGGAGCAGGGTTAGTGGAAGGTGCAGCCCTTGCCGGAAGCTCCCTGCCCGCTCTGCTGAGGCACTGGTTCCCTTAGCAGATGACTGGTGCTTCCTTATGTTTGTTTCTTTGTATACATCTTGGTGCTTGATCTCCGACATCTTACAGAGAGACCAAGGAACAACCATATTTCACTCAGGGATTTTTTTTTTTTTAACTCACAGAGTTAAGGATCAAAATCTGTTGGAAGCCGGAGGGCATGGAGAGGCAAAACTATTGCAACGATCTTGTACTTTTCTTGTACCATTTTATCAGTGTTTTCTCTTCAAATGAGCCAAGGACTGTCTCTGTTGCATCGGGATGTCTTTTTAAAGGTTCCCACAAGACAAATGTGTGCCTTTTTTCTAGGTCCCATTCCACTTTGTTCTAAGCAACTGACACTCTCTTATACTTCTGATTTCTTTTGCTGTTAAAAGACACAATCACCGTGTCTTCTTTTTCAAGTTGTGGATGTGCACACATCTGTGTATAATATAAAAATACTATGACCTCTGTAATACTAAAATACTATGACCTGACCACATTCTTCCCCCTCTCCGCTCACAGTCCTCCAAATTCCCCGATACCGAGGGCTGAACCTCAGATTTCTTGGTGAGGATTTGAAGCATTTTCTGACTTAACCTCATGAAACAATAATTCCCAGTCACCACAGTTATTTGTAACTACATTAGCAACTTCCATAAGAGGCTGATAACTGAGCCCTTGGAAACGAGCTCTTGTTACCTTCTGAGCATTGAACTTCTCTGCTGCCCTCAGGACCTTGATACTGTCTTTATTTGTCCACTTTTATTCAGCCCTCAAATCCGGCAGGACTGCTCCACCACTTTGCAGGCACATCAGCACAGCCAGTAAATGTTTGGTGGGCCAATCTGAAGCACAGAGTAAAAGCAAGTCCCAGAATATTCCTGATGGCGTTGTGTGAGAATGGGGAGCCTGAAATGAGACTGATGATCATTCTGCTATTACAGAGGGAGAGTTATGGGTGCTGCCTACTAGGAGTAAGTGGATGAAACTCACACCATGGAAAATGGCGGGGGGGGGGAGATGTCCCGTTGACACTCTGTATGCAGCTAATCAAATGTTACCTGAAGCCAGTATTCAATTTCTATTTAGTTCCTCAAAATAATATATTCCTTTTAATAAACTATTTTAAGTTTTTGAATGAGTGTGTAAAGTCCTACAAATCACTGCTTAAAATATAGATGATGTGCAATGAAAGTCTAAAAGTTACTTTATTAATAAATAGTATATTTTTGCATGTGAAGTAAGCAGAAACAATCATTCTGCTTCTATTTTTATAAAAATAATGTAGATGAAAGAACTGTATCTCTGGCTTTCTAAATCTCAGATCTGAGATATACTTCTCCTAAGGGCTGATTAGCTTTGTTGGTCAGCTGAGTCAGTGCTAATGATTTTCCTTGTGCTTCTTTATTTGGCCAGGATTAGTTTTCTACTGTCCTATTCTTGCCCACTCATACCTTCATCTGCTGTGTCTCTCTTACTCACTTATGCACTGAAGCAATTCCCTGACATGGGACTGAACAAGCCAATCAGAAACCCAGCATTCCATTTACTCTGGTTGGATATAATCCAGATAAACTCACTACCCAGTAGAATCAATCAGTAGTAGAAACTCATTATAAAAGTATGTCTCACTTGCTTGTTTTTCCTTCTAGACAGGCTAAATATTTTAATAGGAATCTAGGTGTTATTTATTCATTTTTATTGGGTCCTTCTGACACCCAGCCCTGCATTGTGATGGGCAATTAAGGTAAATATATGGATAAGGGAAAAAACTGCTTCTGGGAAACTGTTTTGCACACCAATCTCAATACAATTGAGTTATTGCTTCAACATCTCTAGCGTAAAATCTTTATTTATAGGGATTTGGCTATACTTTAAACTATTTGTATTCTCATTTGGGAGAAAATCACAGACTATAGTTGGGACAGAGTCTTTTTTCCCCCCCTACCAGTATGCAATTAATATTGTCATTGATTTTGTCATCTACAGTGGTGGTGTTGGTTATTAAAATTTTTTAGTAGCACCATGATTGATTGTATGAAAACACGTTGAACCTACCAATAAATCGTTTAATATATGTGGAATATCTGCACTTCTTTTATATGGATCATGTAAATTTTACTTGGCTTTAAAAATTTCCAGGAAGGCTCATTTCTAATTTTCCAGGATGACTCATTTCAAGCTTTTTGAAACACAGAAATTGGACAATAGGGACAGACTGAAAATAATGAAGTTGGTAGACTATCATTCAGCAAGTAGTCACATTTTCCAATTTCTAATAAAAATAGTAGTAAACATCTACTAAAGAGTTACTATGTGCTAAGCATTGTTCTATGTTCTTTTTATAGTTAACACATAATAATTGCAGATACTTATGACATATGATGTGTGCCCTATATGTGTGTACTAATCAATCATAGTATTTAGCTCACCCATCCCCCATGTGTAATCACTTCTTCATAGTAAAGACACTTCAAATCCTCTCTTAGCTATTTGGAAATATTTAGTTCAGTATTATTAACCACAGTCTCTACTGTTTGATAGGATAACAGAACTTAGTCTTCCTACCTAACTGACTTTGTACCCATTCACCACACCTCTTTACCTACCTCTGGTAACCACCCCTCTCTTTCTTCTATGAGTTCAGCTTTTTGAGATTTTGTACACGAATGAGAACATATGGTATGTATCTTTTGTGCCTCACTTATTTCACTTTATGCAATGGTTTATCCTTGTCACAATTGACAGGATTCATCCACTATTAAGGTCCGAGAAGATTCCATTGTGCATATGTACTACATTTTCTTTATATCCATTCATCCATTGGTGGACACTTAAGGTGACCTTACCTTGGCTCTTGTGACAGTGCAGCATTATATGATGTTATACGGGATCCAAAGTGTCCCTCCTAAAGCATCACTGTTCAAACACATAGCTCCTCAGGACTCTGGCAACTAACTGGATCCTAAGCGCTACATCTGCATCAATGGGCTCATCAACTGATGACTCCATAGTTCAATGGGCTTATTAGAAGGAGGAGCAAAGTGGATGTGTCTGGCCCCCAGCCCCTCCTTCTCTGCCTCTTCCCTGCTGCCATAGGTGATCAGCTTGTCTCCACCATGCCCTTCTACCATGGTGCTTCTACCTTTGACGCCAGCAGGCTGCTGACGGAACTTTTGAAACCGTGAGCCAGAATAAACCTTTCTTCCTTGAAGTCATGTCTACCGGGTATTTTGTCCCTGTGACAGAAAGCTGACTAACATACATGGATTAATTCCTATAAACTTCAAAGAAATCTTACACATTTAACAATGTTATTTTCTTCATTTTACAGTAAAAAAACTGAGGCCCAAAAGGTTAAGAACTACAATGTTTTAGGATAATAGGTAGTGAGTACATCACAGTGAAAACCTCTACATCTTAACTTTGTTCTATTCCCTCCATTGCTTCCTTTCTCTCCTCCTTTCCACCCTAGCTCTTCCATAGTACAGACCATCTTGGCGTACACTGCATGATTCACTTAATAGTTCATTGTTTGCCTCTCTCGTGAGAATGGGAGCTCTGTGAAGAAATAAATCATTGCCTACAACACTGAGGCCACACAACTGGAAGGCAATGCTTTTTGCTGAATGAAAGAAGAAAAAAATGAATGACTTGTAGTCCCAGCATTAAAACAGAGAGTCTCAGGGCAGGAGGAGCAGTGTATGGAAAAGCAAGAAGAGATATTTAAAACAATAACATGAATCCTGGCCAGGCCAGAACAAGACAGCATTTTTCATACTAATCCCTACTTCTTCCAAAGAAATCTGAGTGGTGGGAATACTTATTCCTAATTTGGAATGAATGAAGTAGGCTCAGAGAGGTCAACAACTTACATAAAATCATACTAGTAAAAACTGGAGACTGGTCTGATTTGCACTTTTCATGGGTAAATCTTAGGCTCCTTCCATTATTTTATATAATAAAATAGCTAATGTTTATTAAAAGGTAAGCATCATCGTCATCGCTCTGCATGTTTACTTCACATGACTAATTCCATTTTGTAAGCCAGTAAGGGAGGCAGACTTCACTAGGCAAGGAAGTGTATGTGGTGTTTGCTTAAGAACACAGAGCTCTCCTGTGGGACTTCAGAGAGGCTGAGCTTCAGATGTCCACTGCTACTGGACTGGCCTTTCTTCCCGCACCTTGCAGACTCGGCCCAGATGGGGTAGTCGGTCATCGTGCACCTACTTGAAGGAACTGAAAACTCCCTGTAAATTTAGCTTATTTACACAAGTACTTAGCTCATATAGATAAATGCTTTTCTTTCTATTAATAACTATCCTTCTCCACACAATGATTTTCAGGACAGCGTTTTTTGTTTGTTTCTTTTTGTTGTTGCTCCTTTATTTTAAAATGACACTCATGAGAGACAGTGAGAGCTGGTCCAGGTCCAAGGAGATGAAATAAAATACATGACAACTAAATGCAATGGGTGAAACTCTGGATTCCAAGAATTATTTTAAAGGAATTTATTGAGGCCATGGAAGAACTCTGAATGCAGATTCTGTTTCTTCATTGTTAAATTTCCTGGATTTGACAATGCTACTACAGCTATGAGGCTCTTCAATATTATTTGAAGTTTAATGACTCGGTATTATTAATAGTGAACATAGTATCAACAATATATACAATTAAGTATATGAGACAGAGTGGGCAATGTGTAAGACAGATACCAGGGATGGGCAGGGCTTACTTTATTTAGCAAATTCAGTCCTTCTGTTGGCTTTTGTCAGGGTTTACTGAGGATATGTAGGTGATTCACTTTGCCTCATAATGCTTTTGCTTCCAAAATTGCAGCAATGGTAAAAATGAACTGATACTTACTGAGTATCAAAATAAAACAAAACTTTTCAGTTGATTGCATTTTATAAGAATCAGGATTTTTGTATAAAACCTTTACTTTTAAAGTTTTATAATAATAAGCTAGATTTCTACAATAAATGATGCCAGAATGCATCTTAACATTCTGTGTTATTTCAGTGTAAAACCACTTCATAATCTTTTTGTTGGTAACATACTATAGACTCCTACTCATTGATTTTTCTAGGGTCTCCTCTTTTCCTTTGAAAATTTTTTTCTTTTAAATATTTATTTACAAACTGTTTATACATGCTTGAACTTTTATTTAAATTATTTATCTTCTTTATTTCCACTATCTGGTGAAGACATGCTTTTTAGTTGCTGAATAGTTAAAAACTACATTTATGACTTTGGTTTAACAGTTATTAATTTTCCTTTTAGTCTTTTTCCATTTTATTCTCTGAGCTTTATTTTTTCACTCCCTGTACCTTATTTTTTGGACACTAGCCTAATCCTGAAGACCAGAAGACTCATTTCTACAGCAAATAACAGACCATTGAACTTTAAGATTAACGTAGCACCCCATTTTCAGCACGAGGTCCTTGGATACTGATGAAACACTGCATCAAGAGCAATGGAGATTAAACTCCTGCTTATTTTTAAGGCACCATTAACTGCTCACAGTAATTCATTTGTACACTAAATAGCCAAAGACAGAAATAAAACCCACACCACAAGTAGCAGCGAATCTTCATTGTTGCCAAAGTAGGATCATATTGATATTAAGAACTAGTTTTGAAAATAGGAACAAAAAAGCATTTTGGACTTAGTTACTAAGAGACATTTTGCATATATAGAAATATTTTTAACATAGAAGGAAAAAAACACCTGCTGTAGCTCATCTTTTAAACGAAAGAGAACAAGCTGTTAGGTACTAAGAAAAATTGAAGAAACTTATTTATCTAATTCACAAAATCTTTTCTGATTAACACTTAGCCATATCCTTGCAAAGAAAGCAACCATCATTTTAAATAAACCCCAGAATCCATTAATATGACTAAGAAATTTTTATGTTTTACCTTACCATTTCAAATTCTTGTTTTGTTCATTTTCCAAAGGAATTTGTGCCATTAGAGTGTAACCAGATTGCTCATTAAGAAAGAAGCATGTGATAGTTCTTACGTTTGAGCCCCAGATCACAAATTTCCAAACTGGACATTGCAAACAGATGTGTGTTTATCAAAATTACATTAATGTCTACTTTACATCTGCACATCTCTGAGTACCTGTGGAAAAAACCTCTTGTTAATTTTCTGATGCGTGTATCAACAATTTAACGAACAATTTATAGCTATCTACCATGTAAATAGGACGTTGGAAACAAAGTCATGAATAAAGTACTGCCTTGATGAAATTTATGTTCATGAGGAAGAAAAAGATAATTAAACATTTTTCATATAAGCAAAATAAAGAAATGAATTAATCAAGGGAGGAAAGTTGAGAGCCATGATTTGGATGACAGTTAGAAAAATGGTAGCCAGGGTAGACCACACTCAGAGAGCGTATCTGAGCAAAGGCTTGAAGACCTCCTCAATGAGAGGCGACATGGACATTTACGAGAAGTGTTCTATGGCTGGGGGAACCACCTGTATAAAGACCACAAGACAGGACCTTCCCGCCGTGGTCAGTTCACATGCCAGAGGCCAGTCTGATTGTAAGGGAGCAGTCAAGGAGAGGAAAATAGGAAGAGAAATGATGACAGAGAGATGGCCAGTTTCCCAATCACGGAGGGTTTTGAAGACTGCTATAGAGTCTTGGGATTTTATGCCCAATAGAAGAGGAATTTCTAGAGAGTCTGAAGACAGCAGTGACATCCCAGAATTTACATATAAAAAGTGGGCATCCAGTGTATGGAAGCAAGAGCAGGAGCAGGTGGGCTATTTGAGAAGCATCTGAAGAATCTTGGGTAAAAATGATGGAGTCTGTATCATATTTTAACCTCCAGGGATGACTTCTCTCCAGTGACGCATTGTGTGTGCGTGTGCATGTGCCTGTGTGTGTGTGTGCTTGCGTTTTTACACACAAATATAGCACACTGTTGTAGGATGCATTTTCCTGGGCTTTTTACTCAGATGACTCCCTTCCACTTGTAATGGCTCCCACATGTGCTGTGATGAGAAGGAGTCGCTCAAGGTCACATTTAGGCTCAAAGAGAAAGAGACCCATGATTGTGAGAGGCCAAGTTGCCACAACATTATCAGCTATGTTCCAGGGATGCTCAAGGCAACTGTCAGCAGCGGATTTTAAATAGCTAAGATGTTCTGGCTTTGGCTCCAAACAGTAAAATAAATGAAAGTGCCTAACATTTAACAGCAATTTCCATAATAGCAGTATCTAAAAACGTGTTGCAAATGTCACTTTCACAAAGTATTTCCCTCACCTGGATTCTTATTCCTGAGAAGTATGAAGCTAAATATAACCTTTTTCTTTTCTTTCTTGTATTCTCTGGAAAATAACTAACATGTGCTCTTGAAAAGTATAAACCTAAAAACAACAGGAATGTTTTAGTTAAACTGATCAATGATGACCAGATCGTCCCAATGGTGACTCATGGGTTTTGAGGCATGAGTGAGAACTGACTTTGCCAGCATCAGATTTCCATTCCATTTCAGCTTCTCTGATAGACTGTAAACACCAGTTTATGTGGACAGGTCAGCATTCTAAAAGTGATTCCACTAGGGTGCGTGGATGAAATACCATCTGGACATTAACCTCTAGAATGATATGGCCCTTCACATAATGTTGCTTTTTTTTTCAATCCCCAGAACCAACTGATTTTATTTATTCTATTGCCTCTAAAGTTTAAACATATATAAATCTCTTTCTGCATAAAATAATGGCCTGAAATTATTTCTTCAAAATAGTGATCATTTGCATTTAGTTGGCAGCACAAATTTATCTTTCTGTATAATGCTGCTACATCTTAAAAAGGCAATATCATAAATGAGATTATCCCTTCAGAAAGCAATCCCAGAGTAGAATAAATCAAGATATGGAAACCTTACAAATGGCCTTTAATATAATGGATATTACCAGAAAGTGTGTGCAACTGAAATGTTCTAAGACAACAATTTATTGCTGGATTCTCAGTAGGTAGGATTTCCTTTCAGAAATATATTAGCAGCATCTATCCAGTAGTATTAATAATCTCCTATCTTTTGGTGGCTTCACATGCTGGCGGAGGACCACACAAATCTAAGTCTTCATATGCAGTTCTTTCTCTGCAGTGATGGAGAAACAGAGGGCTGCAGAAGATGTGTAAAAATTCTGAAATCTTACGGTCTTAGTAAGAAAAAAACCAAAAAACTACTTCTTATTTACTAAAATGTCTTTGTGATACTGTACTGATTTGGTGCAAATTTTTATTTTATGAAAGTCTATCTTCAACTTCTGGGAGGAATTGAACACAATAAACTTGTAATATTTGAAACTGACAACTTGGCTATATTTTGTCACTAATTAAAATATTCCTCAGAGTAGTTTGTAATACTAATGTTACGGCTTAAAGGTTTCCCCAAAACCTCAAGTGGTAACAGATACAACTTTGCAGAGATGGCTGGGTCTAGGGTGTGTGAGGCTAGGATTAAAAATATTTGATTAGTAAATTAGTCCACTGATTGTTTTTGGTATAGTTCTGGGTGCAGAAAATTGAAAGGCCCACACTGGCTGTGGGTGACACCACCCAAAGCGTGGGTAGCCTTAGAAGGGATAACAGGGACAGACACTCTGCTGCTGCTTCACTCCTTTGCTTGTTACTGACTCCTGCCTGTACTGCCTGCCGTGGACTGTTCCTCCTCCATAATGCCTCTCTGCCACGCCACCCTGCCTTGGAACCAGCCATGACCTAAAACCTCTACAAACCGTCAGCTAAACAAATCTTTCCTCCTTTACCTTGGATGATGGATATTTCATCTCAGTAATGAGAAAAGTAATTGAGACAAGCAGACACAAAAATTATTTATTACATAACCACAGGTTGAGGTTTATACCAGTAGGATGTGGGTAGGATTCTGAATTTCATAATTTTAGTATATAGTCAGCAAATTGTGTATGGGATTAGATGGAGAAGGGAAGAAGGGAATATTTAACCTCAACGTTTTCTGTGCTTGGCCTGTACCTGGGTTGTTCTCATGTCTTGGAAACTATTAATCTTTGCACTGTCTCCATAGTTGTGCTTTTTCTAGAACGTCATATCAATAGAAATCATACAGTACATAGCTTTTTCAGATTGGCATATTTCACATAGTAGCTTGCACTTAAGTTTTCTCTCAACTGTCTTTCCATGGCGTGTAGCTCATTTCTTTTCAGGGCTGAATAACACTGTTGTCCGAGTATGCCAGTTTATCCCACCCACCTACAAAAGAAAATTCTGGCTGCCTCCGAGATTTGGCAATTACGAATAAACCTGCTATAAACAGCTGGGTGCAGGATTTTGTGTGGACATAATTTTTGAACTCCTGTAAGTAAACACCAAGAAATGCAATTGCTGGGACAGAAGCCATCAAATGAAGGGTCGCAGCACTGTTTTGCATTCCCATTGGCAACGAGTGAGAGTTTCTCTTGATTCACATCCTTGTCAGCACTGGGCAGAGTTCTGAATTTTGGTCATTCTAAGGCATATAGTAGTATCCTGCTGTTGTCCTAACAGGTGTTTTCCCAAAGACATATAATGTGGAACCTCTTTTAGAGGCTTTTATTTTATTTTATTTGGCACTTGTGTATTCTTTCAGTGAAGTGTTTGCTCAAATCTTTAAGCATGTTAAAAATCAAGTTTTTGTGTTGTTATAGCTGATTTGAGGAGTTTTGGATATTCTGAATATCATATATATACATATATATATCTTTTGCAAAATATTTTCTACCCCTTACTATATACTACTCATATTAAAAGTGAAGAAGGCAAAATGCAACCTATTTCTTTAGTTGTAGGGAGAAGGTAAAAAGATTGGGCTGGACACCTTTCCTAATAACTCAGCTACCCTCAAACACGATGGCATTCAGAGAAACACGCTGCAAGGCACAGGGCGTGTCTTTCTGCCTTTAGGTCTCTGCTGGCCTCTGTTGCTAGCTTATCCTCTATTGTCAGAAATTTGGCTCTTAATAAATACTGGTAAAAGTCTGTCATATGAATCCCAAACAGACATTTCCACAGTTTTTGTGTGTGTTGTTGCTGAATGCAAAGGAAGAACAATAGAGAGCTAGAGATAGCAAGTATGCTAATTTACTGACAGTACTTGGCACAGGTCCCGGAACAGTAATAAGTCAATGAATGATATAATATTTATGATACTTTAAAAACTAGCAATATTATTTTTCTTCTTATTATTATGCAAAAGCATGTGGCATCTAAAATCTTCAGTTACATTTTGCAAAATATCACACAGGGCTCCACAGCACAGTGTTGGGACATTTGTCAGAAGGAGGACTGCGTTTACTTGATTGTGCAAAACAAGATAAATATAGAAGTTGTAAGAGTCTTGGCCAATTCTATTCCACAAAGAGATAGAAAACCTGAGAGGAAGGGGTGAAATGCAGAGGAGTTTTGGAGCTCTTACGTTGTTTGAAAATGAATGATCTGTCCCCACAAATGCTGCATCTTGGGGTCTTGATAAGACCACGCTGTATTTGAGGAAGTAATTACTAATAATCACTTGAAAGCCCAGCAAGATGGCCTCAGGAGTGCCTGCTGAAATTACCCTGGTGCTAAGGTTTTGTTTAATGCCCTGGTAAGATCTGAGCATGTGCGTTCTTGCCTCTCTTCCTCCCGGGTTTCAGTGTGTATCTGTAGCTTTCTCCTGATGAGTACTTGGTTCTTGGAGCCTTTTAAAACTGCAGCTCACTGGAACATACTTCGTTGCAGAGGTTCATGCCTTTTACACATTGTTATTCTAAATTCCACGAGTCATTTACTTACTCATGATCGAGGTTTTTCAAGCCTCTGAGTTTTTACACTCTGTTCCACACTATTTGTCCCCAGTTTTGTAACGTTAGCGAAAGTGACTAATACGAAATCTTCTCAGGATGGGTCAAAATGGAATTAATGAGGTAGCTGAGCAGTGAATATTACTGTTTATGAATGACAATGTTTCTCTCAGAAACTGCTGTTGGCCTGAGTAGTTCGTTATAATGGATAAACACCCTAGCATGCATTTGGGGGAAAAGAAGTTTTGGTGAAAACGAGCAAACATTTCCCTTTGTAAGCGAAATGTATTTTTTCTTGAAACTGAAGAAGTTATATTTGCTCACTAGTTTTCTTTTAGATGTAATAAATGTGCAGCAATGGATCTCATATTGTTTCCATTTGAAAAACAGATTTTCTAAAAACATTAATGATGTGGCAGATAGAACAGATTAGCTTACTTGACAGTTTTTGCACTATCCCTCTGATGTTTTTTCTTGTACTGCAGACACTGGAAAACTAAAAATAACATTTCCTGACTCCCTGGGAGTTAGGTTTCCAGACATGATTTATGTTCTACAAATCGGAAGTGTAGGCTCAATACTTGAATTTGCAACTTAATTTTGCAGAGTGTGAGGCTGAGCCCACACATGAATGTAACAGGGGTGGTGGGGTTTGGCTGGTCACGGTGCTGGTCACAGCACGAGGTCTCAGAGTTCCAATGAGGCAGTTTCCCTGGAAGAACCAGTTTTGGTGATGGACTTCCTGAATGTCCAGCTCCCTGGCCCTGACCTGGAGTGGAGTCCTCTCTTTGGCGGGAAGCTTCCTTATACGGTTCTGGGAGCAGATCCCGAGCCCACCTTTACCACCATTCATGACAGCGCCATCAAACAAAGCTGTCAGTGTTGATTCACCATAAAGCCGCTCTCAGCTTCAGAAGTCCAGAGCAGCTTCTGTAACTTGGTTTGTGCTGACTCAAGTCTGAGGTTCTGAAGTTAGGGTGTGATATACTGAGCGTCTCAGAATCTTCTTCAGAGTTATCAATGTATTCTCCAGAGGAAAGGCTTTCCCACGTGGGGCTGTAACTTTCTACCTACGCTGTCATTCATCAATCAGAGAATCAGATTCTCCATCTAATATTTGTCTGGATTAATCAGTTATCTTTGGTATTTTTGTCACCGTGTACTTGATCTGTCGCTTTCCTCCTATTATGAGAAGATCCCTGTTGACTTCAAAAACCCTTTGCCTAACACATCTCAGATGCCCCTCTGAGAATCTGTTGCCTGCAAGCATTAATGCAACCAGAAATCCTGCAACATTTGAGATTTAATACAACTAGAAGTTTCCTTTCCTATAAAGGTTATATGGTACAATTGGAAAAAAAACATAAATGGAAACAAATGGATTTAGACATAGACACAGGCTCCACAAATTTACTTAATATTAGCATGAATTTGGAAAAGCTATTGAACTTTTGGGACTGTTTCTTGAGATTCCAATACTTTTCAGGTCCTTGTGAAACTTAAATGAGATATCTATATAGATATCTATATCTATTATATCTATATCTATTATATCTATATCTATCATATTTTTGCTATAGGAGAGCTACTTCTTTCTCTTTGCATGTAGCCCTAGTGGAAGTATCAGGGATAAGCAGGTTGTATAATATAAACCGAAGGAAGACAATATTCCTTTTTTCTATTTTAGGCAGCATAGGGAGCAGGAATAATGAGATATGTTCAGTGAATTGGGAAATCTGTCCTGATTCCTGATACTTTAAATCTCCCAGGTAGATTAGTTGTTTACGGTGTCCAAGGCAGTCCAGCCCCCTACCAGCCATTACCCCTCCAAAACCTGGCCGCCCCCATGTCCTTGCACCCACCTCTTCCTGGGGTCTGTTTCTCCAGCCTCCTGTCCCTCTCCTTAGCTTCTAACATTCCGTTTCTGATGTCTTTTGTGTGCACGCGTGAGTGTGTGTATGTGTGTGTAGGTGTGTGTGTGTGTAAGGTATTCAGAGTTGGCTCCCCCGCAGCAACACAGATTACCAGAGAAGTATTTTTTCTTTCCTACTGCATAAAAGAAGAAACAGTTGGGAAAGGTCACATTATTATACCAAAGTCATGTTGCTAGGAACTAGTATACAACCATGATTTAAGGTCAAGGCTATGGCCATAAAACCTATTTTTCTATTTATTTAGAGCTGGTTCTCTGGTCAAACAGGACTGTTTTACTAAGCTTCAATTTGTTTAACAAGCCTTTCCCTGGAGGATATAACCTGGAAGCTGCTACTGAATTCATTCTGAAGTACTTTACCACAGGAAGAGTAGAAACAAAAGCCTACACAACGATGAAAGAGCTGGACTTGCTACACTGTTCTCAATTCATTACACATTCTCAAAACAGGAGGAAATTGAAGTGACTACACTTGCTGACCATACAAAATGTCATTTCCTTTTCATCCAAATAAAACCTTATGTAAATTCAAAATTTAAACTGCATTCCATTATCACCTAGATACTAATCTATATGATCCACTTGAAATTTAATTGTCTGACTTAAAATTTGAATTTATGTGGTACATATTGTTCTTTACTTTATATTATGAAGTAATTTCCAAAATATATAGCAAATTCTAATTCTTAAAAAGATACTTTCTCAATTATTCTTTTGAAGAGGTGGTTCTTTATTTTTTTTTGTACCAAGGGTGCATAAAATATAACTAATGGTAGAAATACTATCACTTACTTAAACACTGAAATGCACTTTAGAATCAATATGCATTGAACACCCACCTAACTGGGAAAACTCATTATTCTTCTCTAATGAATGTTTTGGACTTTAGGGTGCCATGTGCATCACCAATGACTTTCTTTAGAAAGACAGCCTGTGAGACATACAGAATGACCCTAAATGAGCACTGGTGTCAAACTTTTCACTGATTTATCGTCTTCTAGCGCTTTCCCAGGTATCATGTGATGGACGTGTTTTCCTGGCTGATGGTGTTCAGCAAGGAAAGGTCAATCCCCGTTAGTCTCCACCCACCTGGCCAACGCCCTTGCGCTCCCTTGTCATTGCTTGATGCCGGGGATATGGCACTGGATGAGTCAGACATTGCCAAAAGTCTGCAAAAAGGAGATTGCGGAGGGATCCTGAGACTGTCTCCTCAGCGGTGGAAGTTGATTTCTGAAGTGCGGAAAGCTTGGAACTGAAACAGTGCACAAGGTCCTTAAGGCATCTCAGCAGAACACAGACTGCAAATACTAGCAGGACCTAACTTCCCGAGTCACTGAACTAAACACCTCTTGAATCAACTTTTATTCGGAATAATGCTTCCTGACTGTTGAAGCGAAGTTGAATTGAGGTTTTCTGTGATGCTCAACCCCAGCATCTTAACGGATACACGAGGCGAGCTTTCAAGAAGTGCTGAGCACAGGACTGGCCCGTAGCAGCTGCCCAAGGGGTATTTATTAAAAGGAGGTTAACATCATTCGACATGATTGCAGACCTGAGGGAGCAATAAGGAATTCACATATATTTTGACTGAAGAAAAAATGGTGGCGATGACTACAAAACATAATGGATACAATAAAATATTGGATAAGATGTGGCAAGAGGCAGGAAAAGTACATCTTAGACTCTCTAGTGACAGCCCGAGGGCTTGATCCTTTCATTTCTTGAAGTGCAAACATGAACTCACAGCACAGCGTTCTTCTCATCTTTCTTCTAGGTGTGAATGTCAATCAACGCTGCCTGGACGAAGCCCAGGCCCCCCCTCCCCCCTAACCTGTAGGGACTGCACAAGCAAATGCTCTCTCTTTCATGAAGGGCACTATCTTCAAAATGGAAAAGCAGGGCGCCCACCTACTGCGTACAACAGAAAGCAAAAGAACGGCGCGTACTTATTGGTTTCCCTCTTGCCAGCATTTTGGCAGAGGGAAGTTTGTGTTTTGAAAGTGTATTAAATCAGATGTTCTGCTTTGAAGATAGCTGTTCCTCCAAAATGCCAAACACCACCTCTTGGGCGTGGTTAGATCAGGACCTGGAGTTTGGGCCCACTTAAGAGGTTTCAGAGAACTGCCTCCCCCATTCTGCCCTGACAGGGTACAGCAATCAAGGCTCACACCAGGCCCTTTCCCGATGCCAAGGCTGTGGTACCACCATCTTGGACTTTCCTGTCTCCAGAATTGTGAGAAATAAGTTTCTATTATTTGTAAATTACCCAGAAGGATCAAACTAACATATAGGGCAAGGATTAAATGGAAACTGAAGTGGCTGGAAAAATCTCAGAGGTAGGAGATACTCCAGAGAGGGGAGCTTTCCCAGGGACGGGTCTGTTTATCTCTGTAAGCGTCCCTCACAGAACGGCTTTGCCATAGAACGCAAAGTTTCAAACCACTTACAAGAGGGTCTGTAGCTCTTGAAAGTCATGAATTAAAACTATCAAAAAGTTATTTTCTCCATCTTTATTATGGAGAGCTCTGTTAACCCTGCCCTGGAGCCGGGGTGCCTCACGTCGGGTGTGTGCGCCCCCATAGTGCCTGAGCCCGGGCTTTCCCCCGTTGGTTCCACCTGCCATGGCTCCCACTTGGCCTCTTCCTCCCTCTCCTTTTCAAGGATACAGTGACCCCCTGTTATTTCTTCATCTGTTCTTTTGAATTTTATATTCATGGATTTTTTTACAGATATGAAATATTCTATCTCTAAATAATTTATTGTAAATATAATAACATGTACAAGATACAAAACCAGTTTTGTGAAGCAAAAATATGCATAGATCATTTTTTATGCATAGATCTTTGAGCCTGCTCCCAAGAGTCTTAGGATGCATTTTGAACCACATATTTAAGTATTTCTAATGAAAGATATATCATATTAAGTGACTCAGTAAAACTCTTTTAAGGAATGTAAAGGGAAGTAGCTTGACTTTCATCAGAATCTAAGTGCAGATTGCTTCTTTTCTACCACCTGTTGGACCTCAGCCTTCATTTCAGATTCACTATGCTGAAGATTCAATTCACTATCCTTTCTGAAAAATTTGTTCTCTATTGTGACAACGCTGTTTCTACCAGCTGTTTCACAGTTAGCATGGCCACTCTTGCATTTTCCACATATTTATACTCCCCATCTAGCTATTCACCAAAGGTTTCTTCATTTTTCTTTTGAAAAAATCTCTGTTATGTCCCTGTTCCATGGTCATTTACTATCACCCCATGGAAAGGCCAGATCACTGTAGACCTACAGTCCTGCAGTTTCCTGGCAGAGTCCTATGAATCCGGGCCCTGCCTCATCTAAATCATCCTATGTGCTTCAAAGAACCACCGCAGAATTCTACAGTAGGAATAGACATTGTCTCACTAAGCAAAAACTCCAAAATCACCTCTGAAATGCAGGAGAATTCACACTATAAACACTAATTAGGAGAGGTTAGTTTTCAGAAAAGTTTCTCATTTAATTTATGAAATGTTTTGTTTGATAGAAAACTTCTCTCCTTTAGACAAGATTGCTCTGTTCTTACTGGGTTTCTTTGTTGAATACTCATACTATTTCTCTGATACATGAAATTTCATGAAGCTCTTAAAGTTTTTTCACATCTTTAAGTCATATATTTTAAAAACTGAGCTAGCATCTACTATTTTATAATGGAATGGGCTATAAATTCTAGCCCTCAACATCTTGATTAGGCTCCTGCTGGCATTTTGCAGTGGTCAGCATTATTTAAAATGTGCTTTCAGGAAATAAAGAGGATACTTTAGAATATCTTTAGGTTTAATTTGCATCATTTTACTTACCCCTTGCCTGAAATTCAAGAATTTTAGATATTTTCAGTTTTCACTGTTTTGAAACAAAGCTTCTCTGTGAGGGCCACTTGACTTTGAAAGTCATCAAGGACCCATGTCCTGTGTTCTGGTCCACTTTGTTTATATCAAGCTTCCTGCAGTATCTTTGGAGTCCATGGGCTGGAATCCTGTCCTTATTTCCTTTCATCTATTGCTCACAACTTGTCACCTGATCTAACTTTATCTTCTACTTCCTTTAGTACTCAGTTCTCGATGATGGTCGAAGAAATTTGACTCCATCTATAAAGAAACCTGGATTTTGCCTCTGACTCCTGGGAGCTGATCTCTAGCACCTGGCACCTCCTGCCTGATAGGGCATTTTTGTCAGGGTCTTTGGCCACCAGACAGTCTAACGCTGTGATTTCTGATAAGGGGATTGGGGCCATGCTACATGAGTTGTTGCCTAATGAAGAAGTGATGATTAAAGATATGTGGACCTTTGTGAAGAGCTGGAGACAGACAAGGGGTAGCCATGGAGGAAGTAGGTGGCTGAGCCTCAGGAACTATTCAAGACACCAGAGGGTTGATTGGGCTTCCATAGTTCGCAATACTGCGTGTGTACCATTGCACACTGTGGCTAAGAAGAGAGAACACCATCCATTACTCTTGCTCGAAGCTGTGGGATTGGTGCCCTTCTGGACTCTGCCTTATGCATCTCTTTCTTTGGTTGATCCTCTGTATCCTTTCCCTGTAGTAACCTGTGAGTATAATCATTTCCAGTAAGTTTGTACATTTTCCCAGTGAATTGAAAAACCCAAGATTAGTTGTGGGATCCCTGCATTTGTAGCCAGATGCTCTGAAATGACAGTGATCCCGGAGACCCACAACCTCGAGGCAAGTGTCTGACGTGGTAGCTGCCCAGCAAGGGTGGCTCCTTCAAATTGCACAGCTGGTTAAACTCACAGCACAGAACCGCTTGTTCCTTAAAGCATCCTCTAAGGAGTATCTCCCTCACTGATGTCCCCTTCCTGAAAGATTTCCCTATTTATATGAAATATCACAAGTTTTTCATGGGTCTCTAAAGGTAAACAATTAAGCAATAATCACAGTAAGTACCAGCAAACATTTCAACCTAGGACAATGGAAACAGAGTAATCTGGTAAGTTTTGACAACTTGAGGAATAAAAAGAGGAGGGGAAGGACTCATTATGCACCATGTGAACAAATACCACAGAAATATGATTATAAACGATTAAGCAGTGGCTGCAATGAGTCCAAGCAAAAATCTCAATATAGAAATTGACAATGGAAATACAGTAATCTGATAAATTCTGAGATAAAGTAGAAGAAAAAGAGGAGAGGAAGGACTATTTCACTATCATGCGAACAAATATCATAAGTAGTAATAGTGATACCAACAAGAAAACATTCAGCACTTTCCCGAGGAAATACTGCATTGATGAAATAGTTCGGCAATTCTATTAGCGGTTACTGAGCCCACGCACATCACCCACTATGCTGCCAACTCTCTGGGGATGGGTACCTGATGAATGTGGTGGGTCCTGGTTAAAACTGGTTTGGTTTGATTGGTTACTGGTTAATTTTTCTTGACAGAAAATTACTTCAGAGGCATCATGCTTTGGAAATAAATCCCTGCCTTATCTCAAAATTTTTACCGCATAACACTACGTGTGAACCATCTATGTGTTCCCTGCCTGAAATTGGTACTACACCCATTAGTTGTAACTTTTTCCAATTTCCTTCTTCTACAAATGGTGGTGATAATCAGCATGGAGTTTCTGTCCCTTTTAGTAACAAGATCTCATGTTAGCTCATGTGAGATATTTTAACACAGATCTGAGGAAACAGAAAGAAGAGTCAAGCATAGCTCACTAAACAGAGCTAAATGACATAGGGGACTAGAAGGAGTGGAGGAATTCAGAGGACAGTAATGTGATTCATATTGATGTTGGGCATTAGGCTGGGAAAGATATTCCTGGAAACTTTCAGAAGTCCCGACATCGGAAGACAGGGACAGGTACTTTTTAGCTTGAATGCAGCAGCTGTTTGTAGAAGAGGGACAGGAAGGGTGATGGCGCTGTGGGCCAGAGGTTTGGTGAAATTTCCTTGTGTAATATATCTTCTTTCTCAAGACTTATTTTTACTTCTCTGTAAATGATAAGGGACCAGGATACATATTTCCTTGTGCTGGAATTTCAGACTACATTCTTCTTTTTAAATCCTAAGATAGTGTTTTTTGGAAAGAAAAAAAAAATCATCACAAATGGGCATCCTGGAGGGCTCCGAAGGACTCTAAATTGGGACAACTCTATAAAACCAGAGTGTTTGATGATGTCTCATTCTGTTCCTTTCCCACAACAGATCCCAGCTGAGCTAGGGGAATGCACAATAGATGAGCAACAAGGCGAGAATTCATCATTTACTTTCCAGAGTCCTGTGAAACCTCATCAATGGCCTAAGTGTATAGGTCCATACCGTCTAAGCAATCTGCACATTGCATTACACCCCTTAGTAGGTAGTTAGCACCCTCGACTTTGTTAACATCCATTCTCAATGCTAGGAAATCAATCCAAATAATACTTTTCGTTTTGACGTGCTTAATCTGGTTTCCATCTAAAGTATTAGATTTCATGAATCACATGAGGAAAGTATAATGGGGCCAGTTTCCCTAAGTCTACCTGACCCCAAAGTACAGAAAGAATTGGGAAGAAGAACTCATTTATCTTGAAATTTCCAATAAGAAATGTACTTGTAGTTAAAGCGATTTGCTGATTACTGGCTAAGTATTTTACACACTGCACTGGTAAGTGTTGATCCACTGACAGATGACATTTTTATTCCTGTTCTTACATAAAGAGACACTACCACTTTTGATTAAAGAGATATATGTGCCCTGTTAGAAATGTATAATATCTCTGTGATTTCCTGTGCTCAGTCTTTTGAAATAAGATTTTATACTTTGTATAAACTGTACACATATTGGAAATACAGAGTTCATTCTGTGAATTGCTTGAAATCTGTATTATTCTTTTAAGCATAAACATTTACTGCCATTCTACAGATTGAAAAATTATGTTTGTCTTAAGACAGCTTGAGCAGTTTTTTGAAACAAGATTTTGAACCTATCTTTATGAAGAAATTATTTTCAAGGAAGCTGATCTTTAGGAGAACCTTGAGCTTTGTTGTTTCTCTAAATTGTGTTACTTTAAGAACTCAGATTGCTCTTTTAACATATAGTGCACAATTTTTACAAAGCCACAGACAAGATGGAAATGCATGTAATTGTAAAGCACAGAGACATGGGTGTAGGAGAACATGATGACATATAGATCAAATAAATAAACTGGGCAAAATAAAACCTGGCTTTAGTGTTTTCAGATTAGAATCACTTTCAAATATCTATTTATGCAAGATATAATGCTATATTATATATTTTCTGTGTTTTGTTCAGGATAGGAAGAAATGATCTTTTCTTATTTCCTTTACAGAAATTAGTGTATGCTCAATTAAAACTCATGGATAATAGCTGCCATGGCATCTAAGACATCGCTAAGACTTTAGTATGAGTTCATTAACGGCTGTTGAACTGAACTTTTTTTTTCTGAAAGTCTGTTCCTCTTCTGTCTAGTAAGATATGAGAACAGAGAAGCATAGACTCCTCTAATAGTCGTGAGGTAGTAGTCATCTAATTAATAGTCTCTTTACTTGGAACAGTTTCACAATTCTTCTCGTGCGTGTGTTGAGGAAGGGTACAGCATTGAAAATCACAACATTGTAAAACACGCCTTTATCTTTTAAAACACTTCGTTCTGGTTTAGGAAGTTTCCTGCTGCAAGAGCATGTGATGAACCAGTTGACTTCTCAAGGTCTATTAATTTATGAAGTGAAAATTAATATCCTTTTATCAGACAAGTCTGGTATCCAATTATTGGTAGAGCAGATGTGCTTTTTTTGTATATAGAGAAAAGGGATTTGAGTACCATTGATTCAAGAAGTAAGCTAACATAATAGGAAATCTTACTCTGCTTTACTGCAACCCTAAGGATGAATTGCTTGAGGGTATGGCTGCGTCCCACAACCCCTCTAAATATCAAAAAGGAACGCACAGCTAGGAAAGGTCCGGGCTTGGCTCCCTGCAGCAGTAAATTATGGGAATGTGACTCATACAGCTGCTGTGGGTACCTGCTGTCTGCCAATCCTCTTCCTTTCATTTCTTCTGCCCACTGGGTAAAGCCAGTCATTTCCAAAAGCTAATTTGCAGTTGATTATGCAATCTGCCAAGCCCAATCAATGTGCATACTCATGACCACTCATGAGATCATTTGCCTTAATCGTGGGAGACCTCAAGGTCACTCCTCAGCCATGGGGAATATATTCAGTGGAGATAGTTGTAGGGGTGCCCACTACCCAGCTGCTTGCCAGGTCCTTTGGCTTCAGTTATTTCCATCCCTTGGATACAGCCAGTGATTTGCAAAGTCGCTTCAAAGGCAAATCCATTCCCCATCATGAGAAGCCCTCTGCTGACTACTGGATTCTGAGACAGAAGGATAAATATGAAGACATTGAAGACACTTTGGAAGATTTCTTTAATCCTCTCTCTCTCTCTCTCTCTCTTTCTCTCTCTCTCTCAAAAACATTGTTAGTTTTCAGCAAGAGTTTTTTTTCTTCTATGTGGAAAAATTATGTGTGTAAGAGAAAAGTCTTTTTAAAAATTATCCCTCCTCCTAGGGTTTATTTGGACTATACCTCTCCACTTGTATGTCACCATTTGTGACACAAACAGACCCAGTCATCATAATTTAACACACATCCAAGGATTGTGGCTTCAAACAATTGACACCTCTGACAAAGAAGGCAGAAATATAGGTGTGGCATTCTCCTTCCTTTCTCCTTCATATATCATTTATAGATTAGATAGAGATAGAGATATATTTATAGTGTCTACTATGATAATCATTATTATAGGTACTTAGGAAATAAGAAAGAACAGTTAATATGGAATTGCTGTCCTCATGGGGATTCCATTCTATTGGGGATAGAAATAGTACCAATATATTACAGCATCATTTCTTTTAGAGCCCTGAGAAAACCACATGATCCTTCTCAGCCTTTACTCCAGATAGTTACTATTAATCAATACCATTAGGCAGATAGGATGAGATCTATTTGTTATTTCTGATCTAGCACAGCCTTCTAGTAATAAACTCCTAAAACTCCCCCCAAAAAGTACTTTCCACATTTTATTGAAACACTTGAACAAAGATATTTTATCATAATAAGTGCCAGACTAATGTATAGGGCACTAACTTTTTAACCCACACCACTTCTCAATGCTGGATTTTACTAAACTTCCAATTGTTGTATACATAAATAAATTGACTCTCTTCACTGAATTAAGATTTAACTTGAAAAATTTATCTTAAAAGGGTCACTTAACAGAGAAATTTTTGTGAACCAAGAAGTTAAACATCTAAGTAATCTAAGTAATCAGTTGTGCAGTTTCTTCATGTCTATATAAGTACATTTTGAGAAAATTACCTGCAATTAAAAAGTGTTTAAGTTACCTTAAGCTAATATAGCTACGGCTATATTGGTTATAATGTTGTCAGGGATTGCATAGTTTAAGTTCTGGAACCAGATATGAGAGTCAAGTTAGGTTGAGAATAAATAAACCAAAGCATTTAATAGCCTCATAATCTACTAAGCATCTGATAAAGTAATAAGCCAAACCAAAGCATAAATAAAGTCAAAGCATGGCAGAATCAGTGAATTAACACAAAAGAGGAAATTTCTTCACTTTATCCTAGTCTAAACTATCCCCTAAGACTCTCACTTTTAATTTCTAATAAGATTTCTAAAGTGAAAACTCAATTTTTGACAAGGGTAATGTCTTGGTTTTTGGAATTGGTCAATTTCTTCTCATGTTACATTAGAAGGTCTCGTGTTGGGAACCATTGAAGCTGGAAATTGAATGCATGTGTAGGGATGTGGCATGGCCAAGGCATGGCCTGGCCGATCGGAGAACAAAGTGGTACCTCAAAGAGCAAGATAGGCCACAACTGAGGATACCTGGCTCCAGCCCTAATTAACAAGATAGCGCTTGTAGCCATAGGCTTTTCACTCCTGTAGTGAAAGCCAACCTGAAGACTTCCTCAAAGAGACTTCTCCTGAATTAACATAAGATAGTTCTAAATTAACATAATCTGTTACTTGGAAAAGTCCTTGAACCACTCCCAAGGTCCTTCTCAGTTTCTTGCATTTTCCATTCTAACCCTTCCCTTGTTTGAAAAAACTAAATAAATAAGGGCTACCCAGAGATATTTCTTATTTTATCACCCAGAGTCTCAAACTCTGCAGGAGGGTTTTGATCTCCTGGAGCCCTAAAATCATACCACTTGTCTCATTTATTTAAGCCTTCACTGTCCACTCATTTGGGAGATAGGGAATCTTGGCCATGTCCCTGATAGTCTCATCTTCTTTGCATGGGTGAATCTTTTTGATCTTTCAAAGATAAGATGAAGATTTACTTTATCTTCAGCATTGTCTCTCATTATTTTAGCCAAATGCAGTGGTTTTCTGTAAGATATATCAGCTCGTATTTGCACCTATACTAATATATCTAAGCATGCTAATTTGAAACACTCTAACTTCCTTACATGATCTTTTAAACTTTTCACAGATTTTACTCAACAGTAATATTGATAGTAGAAAGCAAATGGTTTCAAAGAGTAGCTATCGTATTTTCCATGAATTTATTATTTGTTTAACCTAGACATACATGTAGGCATGCACACACACACATTTCCATTTGAGAAATAATTATAAGCTGAGATGTTATGCAGGCATACTTTTTAAATCAACTGAAGTATATGCATAATTGATTTACATTTCTAAGCCAATGATAGTATATATTTCTTATGATTAATTCATCATTTTGATGCATTAATTATTACTCAATAAATAAAAATAACTTTTCTATGATAACTATTTTCAACATGATTTATAATGTAATTTGGAATCTGAATAACTCCACAGTTGGGAATACTGCTCAAGGACACAAATGCCATTTTCTGGGTTATTGAAAAGTGAATTTGTCAGGTGAGCCCTTGAAGTAAGAATTATAGCAATCTGCTGGATATCTATTAAAAACAGATTAATGATTATAAATATATTTCTATTGTAGCTCGGAAACATTTCAGAAGGAACTTAGAGCCATTGCTAAGTACTTAACCATCAGTAAATAAGACCTTAGTCCCCACGACTTCAAAGCTAGAACCCTGACTGTGAGTGTTACCAGTCAGCAAGCACAACTAGCCTGACCTCATAGGGAACCAAGCTTTCAGACTTTACACTTCTCTGAGTGTGGAACCTTATGTCTCCTCCTTGGTTGCTTCCTTTTTAGACTTTAAAAACCACTAGTTCTGGAGGTCATGCAGCTGAGTCCTTGATGATTAGCCTTCCACTAGCATTGCTGTAGGTAACAACTTGCATGTGTGGGTTATGAAAAAGACTGTCTCGATTAATTTAGTGGGATGTGAAAGTTGCTTTTTTCCAGACCACAGACTGTTCACTTGGGCCCATGCAAAAATCTGATGAATGGCCTTTTGATTTCTGAAGGCCCAAAACTCCACCCTTAGATCACGCGAATGCCGCCATTTCCGGAGTGTGGGTTCCATGGAGAGCTATGACGTCTGCTTGCGCGTGCGCAGTCTGTGAGTAGTTCCTCTCCAATCACTTTCCCTTCCCTCACATAACCCTGGTTCTTGACCTAAGAAATGTTCTCAGCTCCTATGCTTGGGGAGGTGGATTTGAGACTGGAGTCTCCTCATCCATGCGTGGATGCCTCATAAATAAATTCCTTTCTTTTGTGAAACTGGTTGTTTTAGCATTTGGCATATTGTGTGGTGCGTAAAATGGGTCTGCACCTGAAAGCCTCAGAGCTCCAGAAAAGTCAGTAGGGGGAGACTTCAAGATCAAGACAAGACACTGTCAGTGACCATTTATGGATAAAAAAGTTAATAACTCTAGGCTGATGCCTACCTGTGCACTTCCTGTTGACATTTCAAAGAATGGCGAAATGTACAGCAATATGAGAGTATAAGGATCATGTTCATAGAGACACAAGCAGCAAGAAATTGTGTGTAACACACAGAACTACAGGTGAAGAGTTCACATGTGTATATATATATATATATATATACACACACACACACACACATACACAGAATGACTGGTGTCTTTATTACAGCTACCATAAATCACATCACACAAATTTTGTTAAAATAAAACATCTCATTACTTATATATTCAGTAGTTAAACATTAGCAAACATGTCTCTATGTGTATGACATTCTACTGACTTTGCTTCACTTTCCAAAGGCCAAGTATGGTGAAATAATCAATGATAGAATGAGAATAGTTTTATGTAAAGTTTCAGTTTATTGTAAATGATTCTATACGATTAGATATGTTCTACGGTTATTTGGTCAGAGGTCAAATCTTTTGGGAGAGAAGGCGGTGTCTAACGCTGAAGATAGGTATAATGAGTGAATTCATCATTTTTCCAGGCTATGAAAAGTTCCTCACTCTCTTGTGCGTGAGACAATCCTAACGTGTTCCCTAAGTTTACAGCAGACTTCTGGGATTGGCTGGATGATTTTGCAGCCCCAGGGTAGGAAGAACTTTCAGAGTGAGGCTGGGAGAAGAAGCATTGTACAGCTTATCCACCCTTTAACCACAATGGACAGTGCACTCAGCCAATTTCCTTTGTGAAGCTAGAGGTGGGTTAATAAAAGCAGTGAGGTACTGTTCCCCGCTGGTGTGAGTTTAGAAAAATTAGACAATGTTTAGACAAAGTGTATTGGTGTTTTTACTGTAGGATTTCTCAGGATTTTAAAAGTGTTTAATGAATAATGTAAATATTTAAGACAATGGTATCATATGCAGGATTTCCAAATCAGTTTGATCCATGTTATTTTGATGCATTTTTTCTCAAAATGATACAAAACTAGCATGTTTTATGAATATATAAATCCCCATGCATCTTCTAAACCCTTTACCCTGCCACAGTACATTACATATACATTTTAAATTTCAGCATTTATCAGAGATTTAGCTAAACAAAGTGCAAAGAGTTTACTTTCCAAAGGCTCGGAGACTTCCTAGAAGTTGTATGAGTTGAAGCACTATTTGAAAATGCTGATACTATGTAGCTCCTTGTCAGGCTTTTAGAAAATACATGATTTGATTTATTTTTAGTTATAGTTTTGTTGAGATAAGCTTAAAAAAAGAAATGTTTTGTTGATATTCTCACAATCAAAAAATATCAGCTTGTATCTTTGCACTCAGATGGTCAACCAAAAATAGATAAAGTTAGTATTAAATATATCCAGTGTGAATATATATGTAGTGAGAAAATATAACAAAGCACCTCTGTCATCTTTTACATTCAAAATTATATTGGTCAGATTGAACATTTGGATTTTAGAATATTAAAAAAGTTAAAAAATTTAATCCAATCTAAGGTTTATATGATAGCACTTATAGTACAATTTATTCTGCATAACTAGGTAGATTCATGAGACATGTTTAAAAACCGGAATTAATAGAATTTTAGATGCAAGTAAATGATGTAATGCTATCTGGGGACTCCATAGTAACAAGCTTAAAGTACTATTACTGCTCTTCATTCTCAACTCAAACCCAAGATTTCCCTGTGAAAACAGGAACATTTCTTCCTTTCTGTGGAATTAAGTATATTTTTAAAATAGCTGCCAATTACATGAAGATAGGGCTTTTCAGATGGAAAATGCATGCTGTTGAGAGTATTAAATGTGAAGAAAATATGCAAGCAAAATAAGCTTTAGGAATAACAGGTAAAGGTACTAATTTATTCACTTTGATTATCAAGAATTCAACCATATATATGTATATATTTAATGGTGAATAAATAAATACATATACCTATCACACTAATAAACATCACACATTTACTTATTTTGACACATGACATCAAAATACCATTAAAGATGCAATTTAGAAAGGTTTCAAATTCAAATGAATTTTGCAGACACTGTTTTCTATATGTACAGAATTCACAAAATGAGTAAAATGTAAAATCTGGGACTCTTTTGTATTAAGTTCACTAATTTTCTAAACTGTTTCTTTACATATTTTTATGTTTGATACACAAATTTTTATCTCCTCACCAACATAATGTGAAATATGAGAAAAATAGCATAGAGTTGTTTTTTATCTTGGTGACTCTGCCAATATTTAGAATCTGGCTATCACTTATGTAGAACCAGAAATGTACATTTTCCATGACTTTGTGTTGGTAAAATTGGATGAGGGTCATATATGACCTAAAATCTGAAAAGATTAGAGAGCATGTGTCATTTTCTACATGGATAATAAAAACTCTAGTGGCTGAATATCTTTCTCTGAAAGCAGAACAGTAACACTAACACCTTAAGTATGTTAGAGTTCATCTATATTTTCTTAAATATCTCAGCATGGCAGGGGTTTAGCTCAGCAGCCCAAGTGCCTACCTGGCAAGCGTGAGGTTGTGAGTTTGATCCCCAGTACCTCCTCCCATAAATCAAACCTCAAAATGCTACAATGTTTATATTTTTAATCCCTATTTTGCAGAACAAATGGAGGCTCACGTAAGCAGCCTGTGAGATCACACTGTTCACAAATCAGAAAACCCAGTGCAAACGGATGAGATCTTAGGTTACTCTATGCTATTTTTCTCTTAGGCAGCCTAAGACTTGTCTAGAACTTCCAAACTGAGATGAGCATGAGTTTCCTCTGACAAAATGAAAACATGCTGGACCTGAAATTACGTGCAGATGGACCTGGAATTTTCAAAACATCTCCTTGTTCTCTGTGAAGAGAATTTTCTTTTTCTTTTAAATAGGTGAAAAATAATTATGTAAGGATTACCATAAAAAAACGGAGACAAAATTTTCATATCATATTAAATGCGGGAGCCCCAAAAGTCCAGGTGCAAATATTCACTGAGAAACTCACTTTATTTTTAAGATCACAGAATCTGCAATCAGATAGACTCTGACTGCGATTACTCAAGAACTTATTAGTTCTCTGAGCTTTCGTTTCTTCTATACATTGGGATGAACATACCCACTGTTAGGGCTGTCCTGAAGGTTAACTGAGATAATGCATTTAAAATTATTTAATGCAGCATCTACCACAGAGTGATTGCTTAATAGATTGTAACGTCTGTGATTGGAATTTCCACCCCAGTGCTGTCCACTGAGACACGCTGACCTCCCTCCGGGTATCAGAATGTTGCTTGGTTAGCATGGAATCGCATGGAATCAGAGTGATTCTCAGTCATCCACTGCTGCAGGTCTCTTACATTCATCTCCTGGACGTCTTTCCTGATCTGGCCCTGAGAGAGAAAGTCTTTGTTTCAGTAATTCCTATTGTCAGCTCACAGAGTCACAGCCTGCATTCTTTACTTGGACCCATTATGATCCATAAACTGTTTACAGAGCAGTCCAAAGTCTAGAATCCTATTTGTGTTCGAAATAGTGTTTCATTCTCCCTTTTTTTTTCCTAGAGGGCTGTCTAGATGCATGAAGTGCCACTTTCTCTGGGCTGATGTGTGCTATCTACTATCTGGAGCAGCATGTGTGAAAGATAGGCAAAATCAACAAGCCCACGACTCCTCTCAAGTGTTATAAGCGCGGCTGGACCACGCAACAATAACGGGGTGCACAGATGGAGACAGTGGAAAAGCAATCAAGTATGAATTAAAAGAGTCCAAGTTACCGTGCTCTTACTTATCCGCAGGGGTCTTCTCATTCCAGCCCTGCAGGAGTTGAAGAGCTCACTGGTTTGTGCTTAGATGAATCCAGGAGAAATTTCTGCACTCTCATGAGATCCACCTTGTTGGCCACTTGTCAGAGTAAGGGACAAGTTACCTCGATTAAGGGACTTGTCACTCTCGGGCATTTAATTAGCAGAAGAATAACGTGAGGATTTACAGAATTCTTTTTCACTCGCGTGAGCTTAGTTCCAGGGCTTCTGACTTGGGGGTCAGCGATTCACACCTGAGTTGAATCTTAATCATTTGCAAATCTCAGATTCAGTGCAAATGATTCAGAGCACAAAACTGCTATGTACTCATCTGACTGGAGAAAGTCAGTTTAACTAAGCTCAGAAGAAATACCAAAGCAATTTCACAGCCGATTTAGACCCACAGCCCTTTTGTACCTGGTTTAGAGGAAACTCATAGAAATTAAGAGTTGAAAACAAAGTTTAAGATCATCTAGCACAATCATTCCATTTTATAAGACTGTTTTCCCAGAGGAACTGGAGGGCGCCGAAGACAGAAGCTGCATTTGTTTCCGGTGTGACTGCAGGAGGCAAGAAGCCCTGAGCGTAATGGATGTGATTTCAGACTTTCTGGGTAAGTCAGAGAGTCTTAGAACCTAAGCGCACCTCCTATTTTAGTTAGCTCCAAACAAATGAGATATTAAATGCAAATAGATTATGTGTCATCCTCTGCTTCCATGAGCAGGCAACCGGACGGAATTTTTCATTTTTCATTTGACAGGGAGCATGAACGATTTCAATATGTTATTATTACACTGATAGGAGCAATCCTCGTTCAAGGGATTAGTGCAAATCGCAGTTTGATGAAATATTGGGGTAGGCGGTGAGAAGGTGTCACAAAGTTCCAGGACAAACCAGCACTTACACGGAAAGGTCACTGCAGAGTTCTCAGCAGCAAACACGGCACAGTGGTGCCACCTAGCGACTGCATTCATCTGGCTGTGAGAGGCACGGATTTGTAGCAGGGAGAATCAGATTCCTACATATTTCACATCCTAACACTTACAGTCTATTCATGGTTTGTTTTGCTCTGTCAGATTCTAAGGACAAAATGAGCACCGGACTCTTGGTCTTTGAAATCCATCGGGCAAAAACAACAGCAAAAGTACAGGAGATGCATCCAAACGCTTTGCTCCTCAGGAGTGCACATCTGTTCTGCTCTAAAAGAATGTAATAAACCACGTTTCTAACATTTGATGTAATGAAAAAAGAGATAACGCATTTCTGTCTCTGTGAAGCATATTTTCCGACTACCTCCTAACGTTATTTTTTTAAAATGAGGCCATGTGTTGCACATAATAGATGCTTAAGAAAGGACGCTGAATGAGGATGTTGGGCGCCAGGTGAATCCTGATCACAAGAAGTTTCAAGAGCAGGCATACCTAGACAAGTACACAGGTCCAAGCTGCCCTCCATGAACGTGTGTGATGACTCTCTAGGTACCTGCGTGCAATCCTCCTTTGAAAATCTGAGGCACGTCCTGAAGTCAAGGGCGTTTGGTTCAAATGGAGCACAGCGGTAGAGGAAGACATAAAACCAGAGAAAGGCCAAAGAAAAGTGCTATGAATGAAATAGTGAAATGCACTACACTTTCTGCCTGGCAGCAGAAATTATTGGTAATAGAATACAAGTTGGCATTATCAATTGTAAGATGAATACACAGTGTGCTGTTACATACGCTCCACACTTTAATACTTTAAAATATTGCAAGGCTCACAGTAAAGGTACCAACTCAGATTCTCATACGTGTGATTGGCTAACAGCTGTGACGCCATGCTGAGCTGATTGGTGCTCCTCTGATGCAGTAAAAAGCAATAAGTAAATGTGAGGGGTACTTCATGGATGGGACATTTTTGATTTCCTGGTTACACGAGTAGAGGTGAAAGTCTATATACCCATGAATTTTTTTCTTTTGCAAACCACTAACATAGCCTGTCTTCAAAGCTACTAAGAAGCAAAGTACGTCATTAAACATGGCACATTTTGTTTGTGTAGAGGAACAAAAGATAGGCTCACTTTAGGCCAAAAATCCGCTGGTGTAATTTTAGAGTAAAAGTGCCCAAACAAGGCTGCCTGACCTCATATCATTCAGAATTGTCATCATTTAGGAACCAATCCACAGATGAGTTTGGACTATTGTGTTGTCAGCAACATTTGATGAATATGTAATTGAAATGCCTGGAATAATGCAGAAATACTCCAATGGAAAACACCTGCTAGATTTGTGGGTCTTTGTGTAAATTCTTTTATGTCTCTGAATGAATTATTTATCTATGCAATATTGATAAAACTAATTCATATATCGCAAGGTTCTTTTTGAGAGGTTGATTAAATACCCTTAAAATACTTCTTAAACTGTAGCTCACATTGCAGTATGAGTATGAATATCAACCCTCTTCAAAAGCACATACCTGTCTTGTCTATGTGCTCTTGCAAATTCTCTGGTCTATGTTAGAAAAAAGGAGGAAGACCCAGCTTTGGCTACTACAGCTAGCCCGGTGGGCAGGCTGAGCCCTAGGATGTGACTCCCTGGACAGAGTGATTGCATGGCAAAGAAAGTCTCTGCCCAGGTGCCCATTTCACGGGGTGAAATTTCCCCTATCAGAAGTAAGTTATTTAGCGTTAGTTATTTCTTTTAAAACACAAATACCCCTATGTAGGTGCACATTGGTGGTGACTGTGGTTAAGAGTATCCTAGAAACGGCCATTGGTTCAACAACTAACACACTGATGAGTGGATGGGATTTTCTCCTTTCAACCCGGAGGCACAAGCTGTGCATTCCACGCTCCCAGCGCGGTGACAAACTCTGAGCCAGAGGGGACTGACTGAGGATGGAGAGGCTTTTGAGGAGGCCAACAGGCAGCACAGAGAAAACTGCCACTCAGAGGTGATCGTGGAAAGCAGAAATCAGGGGACACATTTCTAAGCAATTTCTCCTAAATGCAAAATTGCTATTAAACAGAATCTCCCTTTTCTGTTTGCTTGTAATATTTCAGAATTAAAAGCCATTTAAACTATATGCATCCTTGCTTGGAATGACTGCAAACAAATGCTTGCTGATTGGCTTTTAGTCTCCTGTGTTCAGGAAAGAAACGGTTTCCTACATGTATTATTGAAAGACTAATCACTTACTAGACCAAAAGTCATTAACTCCAATTGTTTCAAGATTAACTTGCATTTTTTAAATCTTTCCTGTTATAGATGGCTTTTCTAATTGATCAGTTAGCCAGCTGGGATTTATATCTTGCATTAAGATCTTTTAGTCTTCTGTTTATGTGTGTGTGTGTGTGTTTTCATGTGCATAATATCAGCTTATTTGTTTCATGAAATACTGTAGTATTGATGGAAACAATGTGGCCTGCTAAACGTGATGGTTTAATGGCTATTTTTAAAGTTACTACAGTGAAGTCATTGGTTATAAACATTGAATATAAAATTCAAGATTGAAATAATTTATGTTCTCAGAAACTCATTAATTGAATATCGTAAGATCCAAGTAGGATTAGCATGAAAAGAAAGAAAATTTTAGTGCAGAAAAAGGAGTTACTTGTCCTTTTGTAAGCAAAATGATGAAATTCCAAAGGTGTCCTTGTCTTAAATTCTGACCCTCTGAATGTATTACATAACAGGGCAAAGAGGCATCCAGATAGTAGACAGAATTGTGGGTTGCTTGCTTAAAATGAAATGGTTCCCGAAAATATGTGAGAGAACCCAGTGAATTTCCAGGGGCCTCAGTGTTGAAAGGGAGGCAGGAAAGTCATTGTTACAGAGATGTGAGATGAGAAAGATTTGAACAGTCACATCTAGAAGAGAGACATGAGAGAAAGAAAGTTGGTGACCTCTAGAAAAGGTGAAGACAAATTACCACTGCGAACTCCGGCACAGAACTCGAACTCCGGCACAGAACGCTGCCTGGTTGGTGTTTGGATTTTAGCCAGTGAGACCCAATTCAGACTTTAGGCCTAAGAGACCATGACACCATAAATTTGCCTCATTCTAAGTTGCCATGTTTATCGTAATTTGTTACAGCAGCAACAGGCAACTACTATACCCACAAAATTCTTTGTTACTCACTTGTTCATTCAGTGAGTTCTGGGTATTTCCTAAAAGCAAGACATGAACATATCACTTTCTTCAGCGTTGGGCCAGTGGAACTGGTTTTTATTGACTCCCTCTGTTTTCTTCTATTAGTGCAGCAGCACTGATAAGGAGAAGAAGAAACTCATCTTTTTTTAAATAGCTGTATTGGGCGAAAATTCTGCTTTCTATCAGCACTTTGTTTTTCCTCTTTTGAGAAGATACATTATGAGAACTCTCTTCCAAAGCATCTATGTGCTCTGTATTGGATTTGGAATAGTTTATACATATTTAGTTTGAAATATAAAATATAAACGCATGGATTTCAAATGTTGATTTCTCATCCGGCTGAATTCTTCCTCACATGAACCCACTCTTTCATTTATATATTCATGCTGTGAGTTTGGTCCTTACCATGTTCTAGACCCTTTAACACACTGCAAAGAGAAAGATTAAGAGAAATTGCACAAAAAACTTATGTTTTCCCCTATAGGATCCTACAGTCTAGTGATGTGGGACACACATACTTCCAAATACTAAGCAAGGCAGTAAGTGCTTTGATGAGTGTGATAGAACTCTATGATTTCTTACAAAGTACAGGGTCCCTGGTAAGTACTTAACAGGAACTCACATTGATAAGTATATGCTATTTTAGATCTATAAGGCAAAGTGGTAATAATCACCAATAATTTTAATACTTTGGCTATATAGCAATCATTTGATTTAACATATAAAGACGCGGTTAGTACATGTGATATTTGACTGTGAGGTGTTGATTCCTATCTTTTGTGGAGTTTTGCTCTGAGCCCGGAATAAGTCAAGAAACCAAGGATTTAAAACGATATTTTGAGACTGAGCAGAAGTTTTGCTAAGCAAGTAAGACTAACTAAATGTTGAGAAGCAGAAACTAGAGATCTCCCCACTACTGCATCTTTTCTTTCTGAAAATAGAGCATCCCATTCTAAATTGCATCATAGGCTTTCTGCTGCACTTGTATCTGGAAATTAATCAACTAATTATGGATAATTATGATTAATATCTGAATTCATTATATGGAGGCATATTAATTGGAATTTAGAATATATTCTGAGCTATCTTAAATTCCTTACAATCTAACAATCAGAGAATAATGGAAGCATGATTGTTTCAAATGAGGGGAAAAAAACCCATAAACCTTAAAATAAGTTTTGAAACCATATGGCAGGTTTGGGGATCATTTTGTAGGAACTTGTCACCCAGCTTGCAGAGTGACATTGGCACTCAGGTAGCCTTTGCTCTAAGAGAGGGCACCAAACTTGTAGCCAGTGACCTGGCTTTTAAAAACTGCTCGATGCCTCTTTAGCTTCACTCTTCATTTTCTTATTTTTACAGACTTACAACTGTAAAACATCCACAGTGGTATTATTCCCATGTTTAAAACAAAATACAACATTGGATCCTTTCCCAAAGAGAAGATTAAGGTTTTAAGCATTTGGCATGACACTCAAGGTGTTTCTGTATCCTTGTGTTTCCACCGTCAATGCAGAGAGTCTAAAGTCATTATTATTCCACTCTCTCTTCTTCTAAATCTGATAAAAAATCTCCATCTCTCTTCTAAATAATTTTAAACCAGTTCCATTATCTCCTTCCTACTACCACTACCCCATGCCAGGCTTTTTCACCTCTTTCCTGGTATTTTAGAACAATCCTTTTTAATGCCAGTCTTAATCACACCGACTAATCCTTCACCTTGACGCTCGCAGTTACACAGGAAGCCTAATGCTCAGCCTAGGTCAGGCCAAGCTTCCAAACAAGTACACAAGACCCTTCATGATCTGGCCCTGTGAACTTCCCTAGCCTGACTGCACTGCCCGCTTGATCTACACTTCAGAGATTACTAGTGGTTCCTTTTTTAAAAAAATTTTTATTTAAAGAGAAAAAACAAAACAAAACAAAACAAAACAAAACAAAACAGAGTAAAGGGTAGCAACAATGCAGAATTCCAAGGAAAAAAGGAAAAGAACAACAACAAAAAATCCTAAGAAATTATTACTTGACAAATTACATACTGACTTCTTGGAAATAGTTGTTCAAATTACAAAGTTAAAACATGTAAAGTAGACATTCAAACAGTGAGACTGTTAACAGTTCTGCTCCATGATCTGACAAAAACAGCAATATGGTCATCCATCTT
>PVJX010002248.1:0-48051 GCA_004027295.1 Dolichotis patagonum | reverse complement strand
GAATGGAACAAAGTGGATCACAAAAAAGGCAATGTAAGAAACATAAATTTCAAAACTAGACAATCGGAGATATTCAGTCTCTATCATATTGACTCTTGTTTTCTTCCAAATAGTTGTCCAGATTGTCACATACAGGGAATTCACATGAAACAACATAGTATGGAATTGATCTGAGCAGGATGAGGAGGGCATTTCAGGTCTTCAAGGCCAGACATTAGGGAAGCCAGGAATGGCTGTCATAGTATCTCTCATTCTCCTCAAAACAGCTGTCCATAACTTAATGTGTGTTGAACTTAAACAAGGAAAAGCAAGCTAAGATCACCTTGAACAAAAAGTGATAGTTTTGCTGGACTTCACATCATGACATTATGGAGTCAGCACTGGGTATTGTAGTGTCTCTTTCTTCAAAGTAGTTGTTCATTTCAACATGTCTTATATAGTTGGTTCTTGTAAACTGTTTATAAGCTCTAAACATGCATGAGTCTCTACATGTATATCTATCATTTCTGTATTAGCAGGAAAAACAAAACAAAGCAAGACAAAACAAAACAATTCCTAGAAAAGCATGAAGCAAAAAAGTCACATAAAACTGCAATACAAGGTGATCTACAATGGTTACCATGATGTCTCAGCAGCATATAACAACATTAATAAAAACGAAGCATTGGAGACATTATAAGACTTCACTAGTGGCTCCCTTTAAGTGCACTGTGGTATATTCTGTGCATTCCACCTTGATCTCTCTATTTTACCCAGTTCCAGAATCACTTCCTTTAGAAAGCCTTCTTGGATATACTTCAGGCTGGATCAGTGTTCCCCGGGTACATTACATATTTCCATCATAGTGCATGCTGCATTATAGTAATCTCTTGTGTTTCCCTGCCTTTGTCATCCACTGAAGTGTGAGATCTAAGTGACAAGCAGTACACCAGTCATCCTTGCATCTCTCAGACATGGTGCATGGAACACTCACATGCTCAGATTCTTGGGGATTAACAGGAACTGTACTATTGCACTTTTAATTTCTCCCAGTTTCTGTTCTTTGCTGACGGCTAGTCCTTTGAACTACACATAAATCTGTCATCCATTCATCTCTCCCCCCATCCTGTGTTCATCCATTCAGCTGTCCACCCATCCTGTGTCCATCTATTCATCTGTCCACCCATCCTGTGTCCATCTATTCATCTGTCCACCCATCCTGTGTCCATCTATTCATCTGTGGGTAGTCACATACATATAGGTACTGATCAAGTTACAGAGATTTTTGAATTTTCTATCTAGCTAGCAAACAGGTAAATTACCCAGTCTTGCTGTTATCTTGATTTTTGAGGAACTATTTTCACCCTCCCTTATTCTTGAATGATTTTTACTGAATCGCAGTATAGTTTCTTATCACTGAAGCACAGAATAGCTATATATGAGATTCTTTTCACAAGGGTTTTCTAGGTTCACTCATTCATTCCTTCCTTGAAAAAAATATACTTGATTGACAGTTTCACATTTTTTTCCAGCATAGAACTTGATAACTCAATTGAAAACTGGCTTAATATCTTATTTCAAGTATTACAAGAGACACTGGCATAACAATAATTTTAGGATTCTCTATTACCCGTGGAAAAGAGTAAGTTTTGTTTCAATTGGTAATAAATTTATTTTGGTTTTTTTTTTATGAGATTAACTGATTTATAGATGAGTTTAGAAACTCATGAAGACCAGATACTATCTAATGTAAAGTCAAAAGCGTGTGCAGTTAGTTGTGAGGAAACTTCCTAATTTCCGTGCTTATTGTCTGGCTCCAATCCTTTGGTATCTGATCGAGGGTTGCCATTAAAACTTTCTGACCCATATAAAGGAGCTGCTAACTGCCAGGCGCTACATTAATAACAGAGGCGTAGACTCTGCTAGCCTCACGACTCCCCAATGTCTGCCTCTTTGGTTTTGTAGGTATTTTTCTTCTTTGCTCCCTCACTCCTGCCAGTTGTTCCTCATATATGAAGATCCTATTCACATATATGAAAATTTCTTCTGAAAATGTCTATTTTTTGGACAAAAATTATAGAACATAATACATTAAACAATGAATAGTCATACATATGGCTGTCTTCTGAATAGAGATTATAAACTCCTTTCAGACCGTATCTTATGCTCCCAGAACTCAATGCCTGGTAACAATTGTTACTCAACAACAATAAATGTTTGTTAAATAATGAATTACATTTTCTAGTGGAAATTGGAAATAAGGTAAGTCAAAGAAAGGCATTTCCATTTTTAAGAAAACCCAGGAATCCATCAAAGTAAAAAAAAACAAAAACAAAACTTGTTAAGTAGGTGAATCAAATAGGAATTATTCATTTCAGAGGGGGATTTCTTTACATAATATGGTATGTTCTCATGAATTTAATGATTCAGTTTACAAACACTACATTTTGTTTTTTCAAAGGAACTTTCTGTTGTTTAAAATGATGCAAATGTATTTTATAGTACAGTTCTGGGCATTTTCATTTTGGTTTTTCCATACTGATGAGTGGTGTTTATTTAAAAATAAGTATATTATTCTTTCTTTGGCTGCCAATTGCACCTAGGTTTGTCCTATGAACTTAAAAATTATGTTAAAAGACACATAAACACAATGTACCATTTTAAAACAGTGAGACTTTCCCAGTCCAATTGCAGGGTCTGTGTTGATTTTTCGGTCTATTATCAGGTAGAGGGAAATCATATTTTAAAATAACTTCTGTGTTTGTATATATATGTATATATGTATATATACACGCACACATATACACCGATTATACTGTGATTATTAGTGGAAGGCACCTAAAGACAAATTGTCTGAAGAAAAACAATTTTCAGTTGTTGATGGCTAAAAATTATTTCTAGGGACAAAACGAGCACAAAAATACCAGATAGGGTATCAGTGGTGCCTTAAAGAAACTCCTAATTTTCATTCTCTGCATATCAATTAAATTAGTTGGCTGAGTTAATGTTATTGATTATTAATCTATATGAAAACAAGTGAATATTGGTCTGACTGGACCTTAAACTTTTTGGATGACCATCGCAATGCTCTCTAGACAGTTAAGACCTAAGGATCTAAAACCAAAATTAGGGCATTGTTAAGAGCTTTGACGCGCTGAGACTGAGGTCACGGAACAGAGTATTTCGTAGTGCCCACAGACAGGCTGCACTAGTGAGCTAATGGATTATTTCAGAAACAATAGTTGGTTTGATTCAAAGTAGATGGTCTTAACCTTCTTTTCACTCTTCAAATATAAAAAGTTAAATATACTTTACAGGTGAGCACAAAAATGTATGTGCTCATTTTCATAAACATTAAGGGGGGCTACTGTGGGCCATGTGGTGAGATAAGATGCTGGTCTTACCAGCCCAGCAGGGAGGCACATTTTAGCTGCTGACCCTTACCCAGAATAACTTGCGACCTGACACAGAGATTACCATAAAAGCAGTCTAAATTTCCAAACCCACTGCATAGCTCATTCATCACGAAAAATGCCCTTTACCTTTCCAACTTTGAGGCTGATCAAAGAATAATTTTCTTTGGTTCTTAGTGCACACTCTATTTTGTGGCTTATTCTTGAGTAACGATGTTAGTAATTCAATTTTTATTCCCATTGATTGTAACAGATTTTTACTTGTCAAGAATATACACAAATATAAGTTATGACTATACGACCTTCATGTCTTAAGAACTCATGGGCATAAATGATATAAATCCACTTTCTTCACTCTATTTTCAGCATGTCTAATATTTTTATAACTGTATCACTTTATCTCTGCTTTCAGTCTTTGGCAGTAATATTGGAAAATATGAGATTTCTGTGGAGTTATTTTATATTCTCTTTTCCACTTATGTAGAAGCAGCAAATGGGCTGGTTAGTAAATCTAATATGCATTTTTTTTATCTCCTGAACATTTTTGATAGATTTTTCATTTACCATTGTTATTTGAATAATATTTTTAAAGCTTTGTTTTAAATAACCAGAAATTAAATGTTTGGCTTTATTCATAGAGAAAATTATTTTCCTATCTTTCTGTAATGATCTTTAGCTTAGAATTATATATTGTCAAATCCTTCTCTTGTATGCTGCTTAGCAAAGTGTGCATACTTTTAAAAGCTTTTGTTTATCATTTATACTACTCTTTCAATCCTGCTAAACCACATACTCTTTAAATCCCTGTCTAACCAAACTGTTCCCTGGAGGTTTTCCACAACTTCACAATTAACGATGGGTGAGTCTCATTTATGATCTCATTTGTTTTTCTGTCCTTCAACCAAATTTAGTTCAATTCAACATGTATTTATTAACTTTCCCTCTAATACCTGTAAAAAAACCACACATTATCTCTTTTAAAGATTGCAGGGCTGGGGAGTTCAATTTTAGACTATTTTTAATGTATTCACCGTGTTGAAATATTTAACCCTAGAATCAAATTGACCAATTTGGGGACTTAATGGCTGTTGCTTAGGCATTCTATAGGCAGCAGCAATAATTATTAGGTCTCAGAGTCACTGTGCGTCTAAAATGTACAATATCTTGCTTTTAAGCAAGTTATTAAAATTTTCCTATTCTGCACATCTATCTCCAAATTTATTATCTACAGTTTTATTTTAATCTGTAATAAGACACTATAGTAGAGCTATTTACCAATATTGATCCACTCAAATTTTCAGTAGCTCTATATGTGAGGTAATGTATTGTACTGGACCCTTGTCCTGTTTTAAAACAAAGAGCTGGAATCAGAAAGAGATTAAATAACTTGAAGTTTGCACAGCTAAAAGGCAATAGAAGTAGGATTTAATCCTATGCTATTGGCTTCATAATCTATCTTCTTGAACCTTATACTGTACTTATTTTGAAGAAATACAACTCTTTTTAAAGGTAAGAACTATTTTAGCTTTTTTTTTAGATAGCTGATTTTTTTATATGAACTACTGAAACAGATGGCCTGCTGAAAAAGAATCATGTTAAATTTATCATAGATGGATTTATTCCCAAAACCACAGTCAGCAGAAATGATGCTAATAAATGTCACTAGACACCTCTGTAAAAATATTTTGAATTCCGTTGTTTTTTATTTGAGTCAACAAGGAAGGTACTCTATTTTATTTTAGGATGATTTCATCCAATAACCAGGTCAGTGGCCAAAGAAGGAAAGTATGCACTTACCCAGTCTTTCTCCTGGGTAATACATAACATTTGTGGAAGATACTTGACATCCACTTTGAAACCAATGAAGAAAATAAGACCACAAAGTTTGCTATTAAGATTAATTCTAAATTCTCATATAAACCTGAGATTATATTACTCTGCACAGGTCACAGGAATCCATAAGAATCAGTTCTAAAAAGTTAAATTCAAAGAAAAACCATACACAAATAACTAGTTGTTCTTACTGTTTCAATATAATGCTCAAAGTTGAAGAACTCTAAACCCCCATTATAAAATGAAAAACTCTTATTTATAATCATGTAACTTAAACTTTGCCTGCATCAACTATAAAATAATTTAAGACAAAATACTCAAATATGCTGCTTTTTGAGAGGTTATGAAAGTGTATTCTATAATTTGACCAGAAAGTGTTATGAGATCCTTTAAATACATAATCATAGAGTTGCTTGTACTTGTTTCATTTTGGAGGTGGGGGCGATTCATAATCATCTAAAGCAATTTAAAGCACTTTTGATTGATTACAATTTGAGAAAGTTTTTTTTTTCATTTCTAAAACACTCAGTTTCTCAAATCAGCAAATCCTGTTTTAGACTAAAATTTCATGCCATTTCTGGAATGAGAGGAGAAACAACTATTTAACTAACTTATACCTCTTTACCAGTAGGCAGCATCAAGAAATCCTTTAACTCAGCAGTTACCAGAAATCCCTATGAACTTTTCAAAGTTAAATCACTTCAGCAGTTCCACTTTCTTCTTTAAATAGCCAGCAGTCAACATGCAAAATGAACTGCTAAATTCCTCTATAACAAGATAAAAGTTGTTTCTAATATCCATAGCCTTTATCTCGATTTTGTGTCACTCAGAAATGCTCACACTTGAAAACAACTTTTAAAACATACTTATAGCAATGGCCTATCTTTTCAAACCGAGTATTTGAGGTTGAATTAGGAACAATCTAAAAATAAAGCCCAAACAACTGAAAATAAGTCCCTGGACTTGACAGTTTCAAGAGACCAAAATCTCCCACTGTAATTGAGCAGGAGTGGAAGTATCGGTTTTCCCCCACTTATTTTTCCTTTTGGAAGCACTAAATGCCTCCCTGCTTCATAATGGCTTTACAATAATGTAATAGCAAGCCAAAGTAAATAGTTTTTTAATAGCTACTCAGAAAACCTTGTAAATTCTCTACAGCTCTGCTTGCAAAAGTATTGCCAAAGCAAATCGCCTTGCGACTATTCTGCAGCGTGGCACGTGTTTACTGCATGAGTCCTACAGAATGAAGCGAAAGACGTTAACTTTCCACCAGGGTGCCATCAGGAGCAAGCCACAGAATCCAAAGGGAGGACAAACCACAGATAGACGAGGACAAGTAACAGACATGAGCACAGTGGCGTAAGCACGCAGCCTGGAGGGACTGAGGTTGTCAGTACAACATGTGAAGGTCTTGTTTCATAGGAGAAGTACCCAGACATACTTTGTGAGTGTATGTGGATACTGACCTGGACTTGTGACAGGACTAGAGGTAGTAGGCTCAATAATTTCTACAAAAAGGGAAAAGGAAAGAAAAGAAAAACATTTTGTGTATTAATCATACATAAAAGACAAACACTCACGAAGACAATCAACAGTCATGCAAGATATACACAGGGGGTCTTTGATTTGAAGATTTCCCTGACCATGAACATAATTGATTGCGGTCTCATTTGTGAGACATACACGGCACCCCTCCCTGCTTTTGCTGTTAGGTTATCTTTTATATTGGGGTCACACTGGGAGCCATTTCCATATTCTAATTTATAACATCTAGGAATGCTGCACTAATGTTGGGGACCCGCACTTGGGATGCTTTAGTAGATTTACTGAACCACCTTCTAAGAAAATGCTAAAATGTAGAATTCCTTCTTCTCAGAGTGCTAACACTGGTGCTATAAAGTAACCTAATCAAGTGTTGTCTCTTACTGTGTATTAAAAATAAAAGTCATTGGTAGAATTCAGATGATGCCAAAATGTGTTTTTAAAGATAAAATCTCATCTTATATAAGCATAGCAACAGAACCTGGCCACTTGGAGGACCTGTTATGTCTGCTTTTATGTTCCTAAGTAAGAAAGTAAACACATACACACATATCCCAGTATGCACTGTCCACAAACGTAAAAACATATACACATTCTGAATTATCTGGAACATATGTGAGGTGCTACAGGGCACCACGGGCTAGACCACACGTGTAAGTGGAAGATAACCATACCCGTGGCTTATCAAGGTTTCCATTAAGTATCTAGCAAATAAGTTCCATGGCATTTTAAATTCCTTATATTATTGAAGATTTTCATTTTAAACTTCTGTTTTAAAAGAAGTCTTTTCAAGTGGCAAGTGATGGTGGTAATAAAAAGTAGCAGGAACAGAAAAATTAACACTACGGTTGGCAAAAAACAAAGGAGGTGGAGTATTTTTATTGGTGGAGAATGTAAATATTAAGAAAATATTACATTCTGGAAGAATTCTAATAATGCACTGGCCTGAGAATCTAGTCAAATTTTCTTATCATGATAGAATATTTTGGTTGATTGGACTCTATCACGGTGAGAAAATGACTAAATGCTTAAAAGGGAACACAGTGCGCGTGACCACGAGAGGTAAAAGCACATGCAAAATCTTGTCTTTGGAAACTGCTCGTGCTCATCTTTTTTCTCATGACCTTCAAGAGATGCTGCAAACAATGAACAACAACAATAATAACAATAACAACAACAATCACAACAGGTTTTCGTTTAAGTTAATAAATCATTTATTTATTTAATTGGAACTTTTCTGTGGTTCAGTGGTAAAACAATGGCAATTTCCAATTCCCCTTATGAGTAAACTCACGACACTCCCCTATGAAGCTACTGACCACTAGTTTCAGTAATAAACCATCATACAGCGGGAGCTACAAAGTTAACCTTCCAAGAACTCAGCGTTGGGAGTCAATTAGTTGAGGGACTGAAGTCCTTGTCCAAGTGTGGATATAGGGCTGATTTCCTGGGCCCTGGGCTCTTTCCTGACTGTTCTGGGCAGATAAATCACACACAATATATTTAGCTTACAAAAATCATGGCTTAGGTTATAATGGATTTGAGACTTGAGAATATACTTTTCAACACAGATATTCCCAAATGACGAAAGACTCAGAAAACAAACTATAATTAAAGTTTAAAAATGTAGCTGTTTGTCACACTGTGGGATTTGGTATAATTGTGAAAGTTTAGAATAGAAGAACATTCAGTAATTTTATCAAAATTCCATTAGTTATAACAAGTTAACAAAATTTTATGTTAAAAAATCATTGAAAAAAGAAACAGTATTGTATTGGGCATTGCTTTGTTACACTGGCTGGCAATGAAAACAACAAATAATTTTATGACTGTTATGTTTGTAAATTTAAAAGACAATCTTTCCAAAGAATGGAAGTATTAGCTTAATGTTATATGACAAATTCAATATAAACTTAGAATATGCACTCTAAAATTTTTCTTGTAAAATTCAAAAGAGACATGAAAGCACAACAATGGCTTAAAAAGAAGCTTAATCGGAATACATATGCATGGGAAAACTAATTCAGCAGGGCAGTGAAGTCAGTTTTCGATGTCAATAATTTAGACATTTACACTTCAATTTCTTTAACTGTTCGGCTTCCACTGTTTTGAATTCCTAATGCTGATCTGAGAGTTCCCTGAAAAAGATGGGTGACATACAACAACTTCATCTCCGTGAAAGGAGGGTAGAAACAAAGAACTATCCCACGGAACCAAGCTCTTCATTGTGCTTGCTTATGTAGAGCTAAATTGCTTATGTAAAGTCACATTGTCTCACAGAAAGGCTTTTAAAAGAAAACAGGAATTTAGTGAACGCAAAATTATGTTGCAACGCACGCATGATCCACTCCATAGCCTTAGCTTCACAGCCAATCAGCCAACACAAATTTTTCACTTCCCCCAAAAGACCAAGGTAAGGAAAAGCCTGTAGTGAGATCATTTTCACATAAAACAAAAATTGGCAAGGGAAGTTAGTTGAGTTAGTGATTCAGGTTGTACCAATGTACAGGTCACACCTATGACTGGATGGGCAGAAAGCAGACAAAACCCCACAGTGAGATGGAAACACTAAGGATGGAGAAGCTAGTGTTGAGGTTTGTGAATGAGAATCAACTACGTGTCTTGACTGGAGATCCCTGAATGGGTGGGAAAGGACTGGTGTAAAAGTGGACTCGGCTCTCACATCTGCTGGTACTCAGTTATGTGATGCCAAGCAAGTGATGGGAAGTCTCCAAACCCTACTGCCAGTTATCCAATTGCGCTGAGTTTCTACTTCGTAATGCTGTTGGGAAGCCTACAGAGAGTTTAAAACACTCAGGGGAGGAAGTAACAATAGCAGTTTTATGGTACTGCTTATAGTAGGGCATGGAAGAAATGCATGGAAATCAATGAAGAAAAAATGAATCAGGGCCTTAGAAATTAGAGAGCTTGATTTACGAAATAGAAATAAAAAATGGAAAACAACACGAAGTTAAAACTATATAAATGAATGAAATTCTACTCAGAATGTAAGTGCTGAATTTTTCAATTAATAATTATCCCTAAGTCATATTTGGTGCTGAAGGGTATCTCTAGAATCCAGGGTGGTTTTTTGTTTGTTTGTTTTTGTGTTTTTGAAACAGGATTTTGCTATGCAGTTCAGGTGGACCTTGAACTCACTTTATAGCCCAGGCTGGCCTCTAATTCACAGCAATCCTCCTGCTTCAGCTTCCTGAGTGCTGGGGTTATAGGTGTATACGATCACGCCCAGCATCCAGGGTATTTTCAACTGCTATTGTTGAGGTAAAAATTCCATGTGTAATATTATAGATAAAGATCCACCAATTTTTCTGGACAAATGCACTTTAATCCTAAATTGTGACTTTTATGTCAAATTGAAAGCATACATTTTTAATGTGTGTAAGAGATATTTAAAATTAAAATTTTATTCTTATATTGTTAGATAAATCAGATTATTCCATTAACTCAAGATTACCAAGCTATTTTTCCAAAGGAAGGAATGATATTTTATTATTTAAAAAATTTACTCTGGGTAATAGTTGAAATTAACTAAATCTAATAAATTTGTCCAAGATTTTCTTACACTCTTATAAGTTAACTGATTTAATATTTCAGAGACTACTTATTTAACAGATGTTATAATAAAAATAATTCTTATTATATTATGTACGATTGGAGAAATTAGTAAGTTCTTACTACATACCAAGCAAAGATCTAAATGTTTTCCACATATTAATTGATTTCAGCCTCTCAACACTTTTCTGAGGTAGATATTATTATTATTAATTCCATTTCACAGAGGAGAAAATGTAGCACAGAGAACATAAATATTTATAATCCCATGGCTAATAAAGAGTAAACATGGGAGAAACACAACACTTTAGCATTCTAGTCCCTCACCTCCCAGAAGAAAGGGTCCATACACTTTCACGATATCTATACATACTTAGATGGAACATTTCAAAGCAAGAAATCTTACAGTTCTTCACGACACGTGGCTTTCCCATGAGTAGAGTCTTTCCTCTGGGAGCAGCCAGGAAGCGAACGGCTTTTGCTACTAGAATGGGAGGAGAGGCAGGCCCAATCAGCGTTAAGACCTGGAGGCTTCTATACTGGGTTTTATATTAAGAAAAAGATTTGGACACCATTTTCCCATTTTTCTCTGGCACTGGGAGCCAACCCTAAATGTTGTCGTTTGCGTGTGTGAGTTTTGGTGCCACAGAGGGGCCATTCTTCAGACAGTCCTGAGAAAGCTATTATAACACAGTTACACAATTAAATAGGAATCCTGAACCTGTAAACCTCCACTGTGCCAACACTGTAGATTAAAGCTATGGCTTAGCTTTCAAGAATGTCATTTTTATAGGGATCAGGTTTGAGCCACTGTTCTGCTGTCTTAGTAATCAACTTGTAAGCAGTGAAATATTTTCTGTGGGGTTCTAAGTGGGCTCTCCTGATGCACACCACCACGTCACAGGGAGTCTTTCCTTTGTGTCTCATTATGTGGAAAATCAGAGCAAGTATTCTGGGGTTAATGGCAGAATACATCATTGCAGGACCCTGCATAGCTGTGAGCAAAGGGCTTAGCCAAAGGTAGGATTTAATTGTACATAAAACAGGTGAAGAGAAGTTCTCTGCGGCAGACATTTCAACAGTTAGGGGAAGAATGAGGCATCATGTAAAACAAGATTTAGTAAATGTAATTTTGTTGAGGACAAGAGGAAATTCCGTTAGAATTAGGTGTTGAGGATGTTGGATTGTAGGAAGGAACCTAGGAATCATGGGTAATGGTCTCTTTTACAGACCTCTTTATTTGTTGTTTCATAACTGTGCACACATAACACGGTCCTAGAATTGTCCAGCATTAAACCTTTACTTTGTATTTTGGGAGGCCACAATTGATTTCTAGGATGTTGCTTTATCCTTGTGTTATCACACAGCAGTGATGTGTGTGAGTTTTATCCTTTAGAACATTGAGAGATAACATGATTGTGTTATGGAGACACGGTAGCAATCAATCCTTCTGGTTGCCATGGTTTCATCTGAGTGCTCTAACTTCCAATCACTGTGAAGTGGAAGCAATGTGTGTTTACAGAAGAACGAAGAGGTTCTTCTTCTGGAATAGGCGAGGTTAGCATTGAGGCAGCCACCGAAGACAGACGGTGAGCTAAGTTGGATACCAAAGAAAAACAAAAGCTAAAAAAAACCAAACAAGCATAAAAGCGCTGTGAGCCCTTTGTGTGCAGGCCCACAAAGTGTATGTCAGGTCACCTGGAGCAATGGCATAGCAGAGACTTGGTGCACAGAGTCCAATTTAGGCGTCACACCTTCGCCCCCACAGGGGAAACACGTGGCTCCGGGCACTCAGGTGTCTCTGGTGATAAGAGAGATAGCAGGGAATTACTGTCTGCTGCAGACAGCACTCGCCTGGCAGTCGGAGGACTGAGGGTCCATCATGTTTGGAAGCCTTGAGTGTGTGACTCTAATGTGAGCTCTCGATTTCACTCTTCATATGCATAATTCAGAGGTGAAATGGCCCACAGACTTCTCTGGGTTGTCTTTGTTTCTATCAGATGGACATTGTTTAAAAGTTAAGTTAGCATAGTGAATAATAATAGAGGTTGTGAGGGGAACTTACTTCGAATCAAATCCTGGCTTCAGTGGTTAACAGCTACTCACCCTGTCTAACTTCACACATTAATATATGGAAATAAAGGTGACGGCCAACATCGAGTATTATAGGAAGTGTGACTAGGTAACACACACAAGTTATGTAGTAAAAATACTCATCTCCAGCAAATACTCGTGTCTCTGTAAATGCTAGTTTATGTTTTAATTGAAATTATTATGAATGACTTTAGAACCAATTAAATAACTGCCAACATTTTATGTTGTTACAAATGACTATCCTGTAAATTACCTTAAAATTAACCTTAGAAGTCATTCTTTCTCAAGAAAATATTTTTTATTAAAGAAAAGAATAGGAAAGATTCCAAATATTTACTAAAGGAAGCCTCCAGGCTAACATCAGCTCCCCTCAAAGAACAAATTTCCACTGGAACTTGACAAATGCACAAATACTCCACATTAATTTCATATGAGCTTTTTGTGATACAAGCAATCAGTGTTTGTAGGTGTTTTTGTAATGTGTATGTGATTGAATAAGGAAAAATTCACAGAGAGATAGGAATTAGAATGTTGCTGCAAGCATTTCTGTATATCTATGTCTTCAGTATCCATTTGAAGAAAAAGCCTTATGTCAATACTAAGAAAGGATGCATATATATATATATTACATTCCCAGTAAATGTCCTGAGACATTGTAAATATTGCCATCCTTAATCTTGGCTGAAATTACTTTTCTGAATCCAAAATCTTCCTCTGCCTTACTAAGACCCAGTTCTGTTTTGAGAGGGAAAATGTTTTTTTTGTAGTAACAAATGGGCACTAACTTAAAATACTACTTTCATGTGTCATAAAATAACTTTCTGGACTTCTATTCTGAGTTGCTGAAGTATATTCCCCTCTGGGTGTAATTTGAGGGGATGATTTTGAGAGAATTTTGGTTCATGCTATGAATTATAACCAATTGTAATGTTTGCTTCAGACTTCTAGGTAAACCACCAGCTTTCAGCAAATATAACATTGATCCAAAGCTATTGAGGTACTTTGTGTTTTAGTGAACATTTCACACAGCACTCTGAGGCCAAAGATTGTTTGCTTTCCATCATTATACAGATAGTAATCTCTGGGAAATGTCTGAGGAGACAGATATTATTTCTGAAACACGCTTCTCAAACTTGCAGAATAATTGCATCAGATTTCAGCAAATGCATGTAGTTTCTTTCCTAATACCAATTAGAATATAAATAAAAATAAAAGAAATATTTTTAAGGGCAAAATAAAAATCCAAAAGTATTTACCACTGATATTTATAAAAGCATTGATATATTTATGAAGGTTGATTATATTGATGTCATATAAAGAAATAGAGGGTGTAGACACCTGGTAATTAGTAGTTGGACTGCTTTTATGGTCTTAAACTTGCAAAATCATTACGATTTTCAAAGACTAACCACAATCTGTTAGCTCTTTCACTTTCTCCCCCTTTAAGACTACACAGAGGAGTGGCTTTGACCTCCTGTCTCTAAATTATCTTGGCTGGATGTTTAAGAGATCTTCGAGGAGCTAACAAATGGCTGGATGCGTTGAATCACCCATGAGCCTCGACACACTGGGGCAAAAGGGGAGATTGACAAGTTCAAACCTGCACCCTGCCTGAAGCTCAGTCATGTGAGAGATGTCATTAATGTGGCTGGAGTCCGACAGACCTGACTTCCTGTCTCTGCCATGTACTAGCCTTGAGAACCTTTGCAGGACAGTGATCATAGGTAATTGGGGCTTTTGAAGATGAGTAATGACAGTGAGACAACTGGATACAGTGACTCACATATTGAGGGAAGGCATGTTGTATGTTTCCTTTGTGGCCTGGATCTAGGCATCCACAGGATGGGCAGGATACTGTAAATGATCGAGTGGCAAAGAAGTTGAAAACCAGCAATAAAACAAGGCAGCTTGAAGATGGTGACGCATGGTTCTGGAATCCTGGCTTTCCATTGTAGAGATGGAGCAAGTCTGTCTGCCCATTGGCCAGTGTGGAATGGCGTGCAATAGCACCCACCCACTATAGACACACGATGCTATGCGACATGCATAAAATGTGTGGAAGGTGGAAGGGAACTGCACTCGTGTGCAGCTTCCCTCAGTCAGGGTCATAAGGATGGGTTCAACATGCAACCGCAGGAAGAGAACAAACTGGTGGAATGTGCTCGTCTGCCACCCTCCCTGTGCTCCAGGGAAGCCATGCGGCACGGGTACAGCATTCTGAGAAACCATTACTAGCAGAACTTGAGGCCTGCCGAAGAGCTGCTGGACCATTGGCTCAGGCAGGGAAAGACACTGAGGGCCAAGATCAAAGCTGTGCGAAGACTTCCCTACAGCAAAGCTCCGGGATCACCGACCATTGGAAATCAGATCATCTTGGCATCTTTATCCCTTTTCAAACGGACCTATAGTGGGTCCCATTTTCCTGACACTGCATTAAGAGCTGTTGAGCCTGGCTTGAATGAGACAAATTCTCTTCTCCATAAATTGTACTGAAAGGGAAATCTGGCAATAAGTGCAAGCAACAAAGTCATTATATTACTGATTCTATGGTAAGAAAAGAAGTCCAGGAACTTGTAGTGGCCGATGATCGGGGGAAACTTTCTAAGACACTAAACTTTGCTTTCTGCATTTGAATCAAACACTGTGTCCAGGCTGGCAATGGACAACAGAAGGAGAAGTCAGATGGGTTCCTTACTGGTGTGAGCATGTTGAGAAGTTTGGCCAGTGCTGGCTTCCGCAAGCAGTGAGCTACCAGTGGGAACGATTCCAGCTCAAAAAGAGCACATTGTAACTTGAAGTAATTTGGAGACTGTTCTGATAGAGTTCATCTTAGAGCTGAATAAAATGAGACCTTGTTATGGTTTGTGTCTAAACTATCTCTCCAAAGTCTTAAGGGTGTGGGAAGTGATAGGGTCATGGGGGAACTTTCCTCATCAATGAATTCATCTACTGAGAGGTTCACACTTATGCTTTACCTGGGAAATCCAGAGTGGGAAGATTCATGAGGAATAGTTGTTCACAGACACAGACTGAGTATCCTAAATCTGATTCCAAGATTATAGGATTTCTCTTACTGATTTCAAATGAAAATTCTACCTAGGCCTGCAAATAAAAACCTTTTGAAAATAAGGCAGAATAAATATAAAGTAAAGCAGCTTCTGTTGTGCAGATTGAAATAGAAGCATCCAACCAATATATTTACTTCCTTGACCACATCATCATGTTTCTATTCTCTTACGATTTAATTATAAAATAATTTGTTATGGCATGGAAAGAAAAGATAGATAACGCAAAAGACCATAGTGATTGAACACGTTCATTCTAATTGTATAATCTACTGTACTCAGGTAAAAGGAATATGTGTGATTTCCATTAAGATTAATTTTGGAGAACAAAGCTTTATCAAGCTCTTTGCATCTAGATTTTGCCTTGTCTAGATCTTCCAGATGATGTTAATTCCAAGACTTGTAATAGTCCCAGAAACAATTTATTCAAACAAGATATGAGTTATCTCTGATTCTTACACAAATTATGTATTTCAGAGAAAGAATTTGTTCTCTGCACAGAAAATTAAGCTCTTGGGAAATGAGTACCAGACACAGCACCAAGAGTGTATGCAAGATGGAGTGTTTCACCAGTAAAATCATGTGAGATTTTAGACCTTACAAGAATTCGAAGCAGTTTTTTAAAATACTGTTTATTTGTTTTACTTCCTTTGTCCCCTGCAGCTGTATTTGAGCGGGATTCCTCGAGGCCGCTGTCAGGCACCAACACTGTGCATACAATTCCTTGCCAAACTGGATACATCTTCAAATTTCCTTCAACCTATAAGCTCTTTCCCTCTCCTCCTCTTTCCCTTTCTCATCCATGTCTTTCCTGTCTCTTTTCTTTTGTGCTATCTTTGGCTGAAATAGTATATATTTTAAATAATGTTTGCTTAATGTTAATTTTCATCATTCATGTAAATAGTATATATTTTTAGTAACCAATGTTAGTTTTGCTCAAACATGTTCAGAGGCTATGGATGAAAGAAAAAAATAATCCATACTAGGACCCATCAAAACTAAGCTTTGAAATAGATATTCAAAGGCAGTCTTGGCACACTGCACATACTAAAACTTTTTATTTTATGGGTGAAAGACACAGGTACACTGTCTTCTATATACGTGGGCGCATCTACCCCCGTATGAATGCTTTGGTGTGGACATTTGAACCCATGCACGCTTTGCACATTTGCTAGTAAGATAGTTTTGGCCAAGTCACATATTCTGTGAGTCCCATTTTGTCCTTTAGAAAAATGGAAAAAGTATGTAATATCAGTTTGTCTGACCTCAGAGTGGTGACATTAGGTAAATTACATACTTTCTCTGAAATTCAGTTTACTCAGCTGTAAAATGGAGAAAATAATAACTTGCCTTAAAAATGTTAAGGAAAGTGAAATAATTTCTGTAAAGATATTAGTTAGAATAATTCCTGGGATGTAAGAGGTATTTCAGATGTTAGTCAATATTATTAATGTGATTTAGATTGCATGCATGTTATGTATGAAGCATTACAACTATCATTGTCTTCTATCTAATGACACTGAAGAACTGAATATTATTGGGGAACTGAGCAAGAAGCAGCCTGAATTGCTACAGCTGAGATGACATCAAGGAGAATAGTTTATAATTGCACTGAAATTCACTTTATTAGAACACAGCAGGGTACGGTGGGAAGAATGTTCACTCGGGAATCCATCCTGGTTCTTTGATTATTAATTATGTAGCTTTGGACGAGTTATCTTACCTTTCTCGGGCCCTTTCTGCATTCAAAAAATAGAGCGGAAAATCAAGGGAAAGAAAATTATAGGGTATGTGATCCCACATTTGGGATCAGAACCAAAATCAGGGTTCTGGTTTCCTGACTCCCTTGTCAGGTCCCCTAATTCGGCAGCTGATTTTGCCTAAAACATTTCATTCATAAGTAGATGCTAGAAAGGTTATTCTCTATTATGTGTCAAGAGCTTTGGTTTTTGCTAGAAATATGACAGTATGTAAAACCAAACTATGCTCGAATGAGGCTCTTAGACGTGCAGGGAGGAATGGCACAGGATATGGGTCTGATGCTAGACTTACAGATACTTAGCTGAGCTCAAAGCCTGACCATCCAGCCCTGTCTGTCTGTCTTTGACCTGTCCACAGAGGAAATGAGGGGTGCTTTGCGGTTCTCACATAGAGGCAACCTACCTACACCTCTTATGATTTAAAAGGTTTGGTTTGTGATTTCTGGGCTTCCTCTGCAACTGCCAAATAGTTCTGAGGTAAAGGAATTCTTCTTCAAAACTTTCCTACCTTGAAAGTAGACTCCCTTGGCAGCCAAGGCCCTCTGTGCCAACTCCAGTGTGTTAGCATCCCACTGAAATCATAGGCTGTGAATTGTCCACTGCCTGGATCCTCTAGCACCCTTCTTTTCCTTTCCTTCATTCTCCTTCTCTCTCTCTCTCTTATTGTCCTTTCCTCCCTTCCTCTCACTATCATTCATTTTGTCCCTTTTTCTGTCTAACTGTATTCACAGTTGTTTTCCTTTGCATCTTTAACTATATATGGACTATGGTGTTTCACAGATGTGGTTCATTTTATGACAAATCTCTCAAAACTTCCGTTTCCTGTGGATTTGATGAAAGATGTGGAACAGAGCAGCCATCATAGCTGACTCTGTAGGAAGAACTCCGACCGGAGGCAGAGGGGTCAGGGTGTGTAGCTGAGTAGACCACCGCAGCACAGTTTAGAGTCGAGAAGGATAGACTTTCTCTCTGTCTCTGAGAGAAGGGGAGGGAAGAGAGAGAGATTTGATTTTGGCATCATCTTCTACTATCTCCCTACGAAATTACCAACCTGAGCCTGTGGTATTCACGGTGGAATTCAACCTGGAACTATTTTGATTCTGTGGGTCTAATGATTATGTATATGGAGAGAAATCCAAGGCTAAGTAAAAAAGAGGTAAACACCACAATAAAAAGTAAAAAGTAGTACTTCATTTAAAATTTCTTAAAATTGAAACAATGGCTCTTCAGTCTCTGGTGTTTCTAAGTTACTTAATCAGCATTTGGTTATAATTGGCATAGTTCATGTTAGGTTTGATGGGCTGAACTCTTTTATAATCAAGAATCTTATGGAGGATATTTTTCCTAAAAAAGTGCTCATTTATTTAACATATGGTAAAATAAAATTTTACAATGAGGAGTAAGATAACTAGATTTGCCTAAATAAATCTATTTACTCAAAGTTGACTGAATCCCTACTTGCATCACGTGCTAGGGTGCAAAGATAAACAGGACAGTATTTTCTATCTGGAAGAATGCACCCAAAAAATTAAGATAAAAGTTGACGTATGGTAACATTAAAATATCTATTTCTACCTAATAATAATGAAGGTCTATTGGATCTTGAAATTAGTGATAGTTTTTATGTATTGCCAGGAAATTTAAATGTTTTAAACACATTAACTCTTTCAATCTTCAGAACAATCCAGAGAAACGTCACAATGATTTGACTATGTTGCTTGAATTCCACGTGTTGGAAAAGTTACATATTTTGGTGTTCAAATGGTGCGACTCCTGGGATATGAGTGAGTACAGGACTCTGCTCTCTTGAATGGACCAACCCATTCACAGATTAATCCATTTGTAGATTACTGGGCCGGTGAATTACTGGGTTACTGCAGGAATAGCTTTGCTGAGAAGGCCAGCTCTGCCTGGCTGCTTTGTTCTGTTTCTCCATGCGATGCCCAGGGCAGTCTCAGGACTCTGGAGAGTTCCATAGCAAGAAGACCCTCACTAGATGGAGCTGATCCCTTGACCATGGACTTTCCAGCCTCTATAAATGTGAGAGGTAAATTTCTTTCATTTATATATCACCCAGTTATAGCAAGGGAAAATGGGCTAAGGCAAGTGGACACTATTGTCACAGCTATTACAGAGGAGAAAACTAAGCTTAGAGAAATTGAGCCCTTGTGTAGATGCCACAGAAAGAAAATGCCACAGGGAAAATTCAAACCCAGAGTTGCTGTCTTCTAGAATCTTGAGTATTTCATACTCAAGCCAGTGATTCTTAGACAGCATGGGGCAAGGAGCAGCCCTCGGGATAAAGAATAAAATGTAGCTTGTAGGCCTGGAGAGCAAAAATAACGCAGGTTAAGATCTGCATCACCCACTATCAGTTTCCTACAGAAAGAGATGCCCTACTGATAAATGCCTTGGTAAATCATTTTGAGCTACTAATTCAGATCAGTGGTAGCTGGGAAATAGTGAAGTAAAAAATCTAGAAGGAAGCTGACACTCTAATCACTGTTCAAGTCGTTCTAATTTTTCCTACGTCTACTGAATAGTTCTTATGGCCACTAATCATGGGTGGAGAGTTGTGTCTACCAATTTTGTTTACATCCAGGATATCTCTATGTTTTTCGTCTTTTCATCTTTTCCTAAAGTAGGAAGAAGGAAACGCTTTAGAAACAGCTATTAGTCAGATCCATGTTTGTTTGTGCCCTCGTTTCCCTGAAGATTCTTAGCAGCACCCTCTTCTCCTTCCTGATCCTGTCAGTCTAACTGCTTTGTAAGGGAAAGAGACAACAGACTGGGAAGTATTTGTTTGGGGCTAATTAATTGGAAATGAGCACACCTGTATTTTGCAATTTAGCAAAGTCACTGGAGTGGAAAGGGAATTGGCTGCTTCTGCCACTTATGATCTGCCCTATATTTCTGCATGAGTGGACGGCTTCTGGAACCTGGACTTGGAGCTCTGCAGCTTTATCATCCCTTGAAGAAGCCTACAGGCAAAAATGGTTGACCACAGAAGTACGATACAAAGGGAAAGGTGCTTACGGATGGTAAGTTAGAAAAGATAAAGTCCAGAGGTTAACAAATGGAAGGTTCTTCCATATCACTGTGGTTCTGGACCAAAGCGGCGACAGCATGCACATCTCTGCAAGCTGACCTGCTACAAGGAGGGAGGCAGGGAAGAGGACTGCTTTGCCGTCTCGGCCCAGCCATGGCCCCATGGTAGCCTTTCCCAAGGTGGCCTCCAGTGATCATGGCTCCTGGTTTTCACATCACCGTTCCACGGCTGCGGGACTAGCATGCGGCAGGAGTCACGGGCATCACTCTGCACAGGGGTAAAAGAGGCCCTCGCTGCAGCAGCTGTGGGCTCATATGCTGCACCAGGGGTCATCTGCACTGCTCCAGAGCTGGGGAGAAGTCATGCTGCAAGCAACTCTGTGGAAAAGCCCACTGTCTTAGTTACGTTTCTCTCCTTGCTGAGACAAAGTTCTCGACACCCGAAGTTAAAGGGGAAAAAGAGTTATTTGGCTAACAGTTTGTAGAGGTTTCAGTCCATAATCAGCTGGCTCCAAGGTAAGGGGCACAGCAGACAGGCCTCAGACAAGAAAAACAGTTCATTGTGTAGGCAGAAGGTAGCAAAGCAACAAGGGGGTTTGCCACAGCTCTTTCTATTCCTTATATCTCACCCAGGCTGCTTAGGGCAGGTATGTGCTAGAAGCAGCCACCTCTGAAAAGCCTACCATGACTTCATGAAGCTTTGGGGGGACATGCAGACATAAGCCATGACACCCACATAGGGAGAGATGGAAGTCTTCTACTGGCATCCACCCTGACTGATCTTGCAAGCAAACCCTTCAGAATTTTCATTCTGATTACAATCTTGAGAGATAGCCTGATCCATAATCACTCTGGAATGCTGGCTCACAGAAACAAAAGTGATAAATGTTTGTTATTCACCATGCCATGCTTAGAGTGATTTCCTTTGCTGCAAAACGTAACTAACACAGTTCAACAGTTACCTTGCAGAGATGGCACTGCTTCTGCAGACACGCGAGCCTTTCCACAGCGGGTGGTCCCTGAGCAGTACTGTTCCAGCTGCTTTGAGCATAATGCTTTACAGAGACAAACGCTGCCACCCAACACAAAGGGTTGTGTGTCTTAGAGATTTAGTCCCCAAGGCACAGTTGTGCTTTACAGATTTTTAAACTTTCAGAAAAGAGGAGATGAGATCCTTTGAGGGAACAGGCTCCAATCTGGATTTGACTTTAGCTTTTTTGTCTCTGTTTCAAAGACATCTTACATTCTTGGATATTTCTGACGTTTGAGTCATGTGTCAAGATGTTGTTGATTCTAGTGATGGCAACGTTTCCTCTCATATGCAGAGCAGATTGTTAAAACATGCCGAGGCTGTGGTGCTCCTTTCCATTCTGCTGTTCCCAATTTTATTGTCACTTCAGAAATAAACTACAACATATAAAGGAGCACTGAGAAGGCGGCTTTAAGAGCCCTGGGGTAGAGCTAAAAGCAGCTCCCTTGATTTTATGTTGGAGCCATCTGGTGCTTACATCAGCTACCACTTGTTTTCAAATATATATTATTTGCGACTTTGTAGAGCTGAATAACATGAGCCCCTTTGGTACAGCAAATATTGTCAACGTACAGTGATTTAAATAAAGGAAGGAGCTAGTCATTTCATATGAATCTGTGTGGATAGAGGTTGAGAGCTTCGCAGCACTGAGAATCAGGAAATTCTTGTTCAGGGAGGGATCTAAAACTTTGTCCTTCTGGACACCAGGGAAACAAACTAACCCTCTTCAGAGAAACCACCAGTATCTAGAGTCAAGACTAGCATTCTCTGAGTGCTTACTATGTCCTAAGCATTGTGCTAAACATTTCACACACTTTATATACAATCCAAGCTTATACCATAAGACAATGCCACAGTAATCAACAACTTTGAAATGCCAGAGAATTAACCTAAAATTTTTTATTGCTATTATACATGCATATGTGTATAGCTGCAGAGATGGGGCTACCATTGTATTTGTATACCATACCGAAACAACAGAAATTTTCCTTGCTCAACTTGGGAAAGAAGGTGGAAGTGTTATACAATGGCTCTTTTACAGTTTGGTTTGGAAACCCCACATATGGCTCAAAATGTCACTGGGCAAGAAAAGTCACATGATCTTGCTTAAAAATCTACCCAAATGCCTGTGAATGGAGTAAAACCTAAACTAGATAAGCACTGGAAGTCTCTAAAATACTTTAACGGACTCATTTTATAGGTGCATAAGGCACCTGAGAGGTAAAGTCAGGTTTTAAGACCATTTACTTGAAAAAGAAACTGGATAATTGTAAACCCAGGCTGTCAGTAGTGAAAACCTCTGATTTAAACAGTATGCACAGGAAAGAATTCCTGGTCGACAGCAACAATCACTGAAGGGAGTTGTTGAGTCCCATGGTAGCTGGGTTACTCTGAGTACAAAACACAGTTTCATGGATTCTTTCAAATACTTGCTTACCATCCTCCAAGTGAATCTGGGTAGGGATCATTTGCTCACCACAGAAAGCTGAAGCACATAGGATATTGCCAACAACATAAGAAGAGTTTAATAAATACTGAAGTCTATGGAATGGATGTGCTTGGTGGTACTACATGGCCCTGTATACATTAGGTCCCAGAACGCATGCTTGATTTTGATTTGGGGTGTTTGGATGTTTGCAATGATGTATACTTCCTTGCTCATTCATATTGTAGAAGAGTAAAATTCAGCCGTGCTATAAATGAAAGTATCAGCATAGTGACACAGGAAGTTTTACTGCTCAAAGCGAAACCACAGAGGGGTCATCCTCTGAGTTACACTGGCCTCTCCCTCCCCTGCTGGCCGTGAATGTTGTTTGGGGCTTTCAAGGTCAGGACAGATTACCTAGTCAAAGATGACTATTCTCATTCTCATCGCCATGTTAGCTTTCCAGTGCTGCGTGGGTTTCAGGCAGGTTCATCTCCAAGGGTATCACATTTTAAACTGGAACTGTCGTTAAGAGCTCTTTCATCTCCTACGGTCCGGTGCCGCTATTTCCTAGGAAGACCCTTCCTTGGAGGGACCTTTCCTAACTCATATTTGCTGCTGTCTGGGTTCACTGAGGTGGACTCCGTTGCTACTCACCCAACTTCCGTTTTTCTACTGCTGCGGACTGTGATTTTGTTTTTTTTTTGAATCTGGATCTTAAGCAGAAATACCACAGAAATGAGCCATCCACAGTGTTATTCAGGTCTGAGACACTCGATTTACAAAGTTTTATTCTTCTTGTTATGGACTAAGTGAAGGTCAGCCCCCAAATTGGCTACTAAGGCCAATTAAGGGGATGCTACCACCATGCATTCCTAACCAAAGTACTTGGGTCATACTTTCCCACGGAGCAGTAAATCCACTTGGAGTGTGAAGGGCAACAATTGACTTGTCAGAGGGTTTAGGGAGTTCTGTTCCTTGGCAAACGTACTTATGTCGTCAGTGTTTTTAAGAGTATAATCCATCTCTCAGAGTATAACTTAGAACAGCCACCACAGGGGCATTTATATTGTCTCAGAGGCCAGGATCATAAAAGCAATTACTGCAGCATGGCGTGGTGGTGGTCTACATTTCATGACTGTTAGAAGAATTTTTACAGTTATGGTTTATGAGAACTTAATTAAACAATACTTCATATCTCATCAGGATGGTCAGTGGGACTTCTACCTTTACACAAAACATGCAAGCGTTCCTTGTCTGCAATATGTAAGGACTACTCTCTTACAGTGATTTGTACATCAAATATGTGAACACTGAAATTTTCTGAAAAAAATCATATTCCATTTCACATGTGCATGGAAGAAAACTCAAATGTACTTTAACTTTGAAGAATTTTCAGGCATACTTTTCACATAAATAAAAGAGACAAATATTTGAGAAATAAATCGCCTAATGAACTATCCATGTAATTGAAATAATATACTCAGGTCTGTTTGGTAAGACATATAAAAACTTGAAATCAGGAAACCTGGAGTTCTACTTTCTCTGTATTTGTGTTTAAGATTTTAAGCAAATTATTTAATTTTGTATAGGCAACCACGGAAACAAAAATTTAAGTTAGGCTCAAAAATGTGTGCTAGTGTCTCCTCTCTCCTGTGGGGTTCCGCCTTACTGATGAGGGCACTTATGCCTGTTAGCCAGAGTATCAAAAACTCTCTCTGTTCTGGTCTCAGATAATGACGCCCACTGATTTGATTTCACATGTGATATGAGGTCCATTCATAATCCCAAGAAGAGATCTGAAAGGTTCCTCAAGCAGCTCATTTAAAAAAAATCCTTTAATATTGAAAGGATTTGGAGCCTAAAAACAACACATGCGTATTCATGTGCATAATAGCAAAACAAGGACCCTAAGTGTGGGCACTTCTTGGTCTTCAATCACAAATGCTCTTTTCTTCCTTCTTCTTTTTCTTAGAATACACTCTGTGTCAACAAAGACTCTTTCCTCGACCTAAATATAGTCTAGTCCCTCTAAGGTCTCTAAGACTTTCCCTGAGCATTTGACTTAAAGCAACTACACGGCCCAGTGGTTGGAAGACCCCTGGTCAGTCTTGCTGGGGAGAATCCCTCGTCTCGTTATCTGATGACTGCCCACATCTGATCACATAACTTACCCCTCTCAAGATGCCTGACTCTTCCAGCTGCCATCCTCAGGAATTTTTTCAGGTCTGTTTAATCAGAATCACCCTCACCCCTGACACTATCTCTTTAACAACCTTCAGGGTCACTGACCCCTGCTCCCTTGATTCCCTGTGAATCACTATTTTTCCATGCTGTTTGCAGAAGCGAGCTCAGTGCCACACTGAACTCTTTTCCTCTTCAACTGGAAAAGTTCCTGACTGAAATCTGTTTTTACTGCAGCTCTGGGCTTTCTTTGATGTGTAAGCAAACAAAAGTGTATTTTGCTTTACAGAATATTCTCAGGAGAACTCAGCCATTGAAACTGCCAAATCTTTTGCCATTGCAGAGAACTGGCATGGATGCGAAGTGTTTCTCTGTATTTGACCTAAATATAGGGACCTGCACTGATCTTTCTATTATTAGGGTTTTGCAACATAGATTTTATTTATTAACATGATATATCCTTCCACAAAAGAACTAGGTCAGCTTGTGAAAATTACATGTACTTATGATGTAATTTCCTTTTCTCTTTTCTCCCCTCTATTACTGAAACTTTTTTCTCAGTTATACACTTCCTAGAAATGAGATTATAGTTCGAACTGTATTCATTCCCATAACATGTACTTATCAACTGTAGGTACCAGGGTACCTTATAATTTTTACTTACCCTCTTTTCAAATGACCAGTATCATCTCTAAATTGGTCTGTCTTTAAATAATAGGGAAATTTCAAGCATTTCAAGATGAATAATGAATCGCCTAGCTTGGAATCTGTCTGGTATCAAAGTATTAATGCCTGAATTAATTTTCAAGTTATAACTGTTTTCATTTACACCTAGTTCCTTGCTAGTTATTTAAGGCAATTTCATCTTCCCTGACTGTGGCTTGTATGTTAATGTGTTTCATTTTAATGAATACTCTTTAAGTTGTAAAAGTAGGCCAGACACTATCAGAATGTGTCAGAAGTGGAGAAATCTGAATCAAAGATAAACCTTTTAGATTAAAAGGCTTAAAAAGAATGATACAATGGAGATATTTTTAATTTATAGCTGAGACATAACTCATCTGTAATATATTACTATAACAGCTTCTATCTTTTTCAGAGAATTAAACACAGATGTGGATTCACATCTGTTTGTGGATAGTTTTACAAAATTTAACCTAACATTGTGCTTATATACATGAGCCAATCTGGAAAAGAAAAATGTTTACTAGGTAATGCTTTTTAAACTAACTTGTTTGACTTAACTCCAATTTTATATGATGTAGTTATAGTCCAAGTATCTTTATGCTGGTAGTATACCTGTGATAATTACATTTAACTTGGTACAGAATACTTTAGCCAACATACTTACTTTGTTAATATCAAATATCTTTCTCATAGAGCATTAGGAAATAAGACTTAATAGTAAACTAGGCTTTTGCAGAAAAGGGTGTTTCATAGCCATTAATATCAGCATCCTAAATAAAAATTCATTGCATTAATTAATCCTTTTGAGAATTAATAGAAGTAATTTTGTTGCTTAGCTTTCATCTCTACGCTTTTTAGACGTACTTGATACTAGAGTAGGCAAGTAAAAAGTACTTATTAATATATAAAAATGGATTAACGATTTCACCCTAAAAAGATTTCATCTTCACAATGTAATATTTTTCTATAAATGTTTTGTACTGCAAAAATATACTAATAAAAATAAAAATTTTTAAAGAAGAGAAAAAAAAGGGTTGGAGATCCAGCTTAGTGCAAAGGTCTTCAGTTCACTCCCATTATGGTTAAAACAAAACAAAACAATAATATAAAAAAACTGGACATTAAATAATTATGAACCAGACAAATGTCAATTGAGTGCTGATTGCACATAATATTATTCTGTTAATTAGACAACACTCTATCGCTAATTACAGAGAATTATGTTTAAGAATGGCTTACTCATGGAAGCCAAATACGCATACTTGCTCATTGCTCTTTGTTGAGGAGTTATCCCTGCTCCACCTGGGGACAGTTTTTTGTTTCCAGGAGAGAGTTTTGTGTAAAGGAAGAGTGACTCAGTCAACTGATCAAAGGTTAGAGTGTTAGAAAGCAGGAAGTCATGTCCTATATTGGTGTCTCTTGCCCTACTCCACTCTGTCAGTGTTCAAGATTCAGGGGAAGTGATCACTAGGTGTTAGAACCCCAACCCCAGACAGAGAGTTCTCATAGACAACACTCCCCTCATTTCCTACAGAAAAGATTTGGATAATCTAGACGAGGCCTAATTATTATTTTTATTAATCAGAGAAACACAGTTTGGACTTTGAGCATTAAGTTCCTGGATTTTTTTTTTTCTCTAGATTTCATCAGTTAGGTTGCTTGGTGCCCTATCAGTAGAACCTGCTAGAAGGTTAGGCTAAGAGCAATTTTAACATGTAAAACGTAAGGTTAGAAAAGGAAAGTGCAACCCTGCTAAGGTAAATGCGAGATATTATCCATGACCTGCAGGAAAAACACCAAAGTGTAACTCCCCACATACTCACCACCCAGTCTTACTTTTCCCCTCACCTCTGAGAATGTGCACATTAAAAGGAACGATTCCTCCTCCACCACGGGCGTTGCTGGTATACCTATCTGTGGGAGGAGTAGCCTTTTGGAATGAGCTTTGAGTAAGGAATTGAGAGGCTCTGTTGAGTAATGGGTTGAAGGGCCCCACTGAATGCACCTCCTCATTCCCAAAGTACAGATTCCATGTGTTTTACATTATACAGTTATTCTCCATGCTGTCTAAGCACATAGTTACTCCTGGCATTACACTTCTGATAGATGGGTACTTGGCGTCTGAAGGCTACAATAGAGTCATGCAGCAAAGAGTCCAAGTCTGAGTAGCAATGTCAACTGAACAAGAAGTAGGAGGAAGCTGCCTGACGCCACTGTATCCTCTCTGCCTTAGATGAGAGGTGAATCTCTGTGAAATTCTTCACCACATAAAAGCACACATTTTAAAACACTCTCTGCTTGCAAAGAGTATGTAAAGATGACAGAGATGTGCTGTCTGTCCACAAGGAAGGAGCAAATCAGCAGCTTTCTAAAGAGCTGATAAGAGTACCACTGGGAAGTCACAGGGTACAGGACCAGCCAGGTTCAATGTGTGAAGTTTAGTATTTTACCAAACTCTGTTTCTTTCACAGGTGACTTGAGAAACGACGTGAACAAAGATCCGCTAGAGGAAAACAGAACATGTCTCATAAGACTGTATGTTCTCTAGCTTTGCATTGGTGGAAACGCTTTTGATCTTCCTCTATGGTTCTCTGTAATCCTGGGAATTGTGGGTATCTCCCGATGTTCTTGCTCAACGCTGGAGTGTTACTAATGGATAGACTGAGGAAGATATCCCTGAGAACTTCTTTCAGACTGTTCCCATGTTTCTGTCTGATATTTTTTACAACTCATCCAGGAAACAGCAAAATGTACTTGTACAATGTTGCCTAATCCATAAAAACTACGATTATAGATATTCGTCGTGACTAGATTGTAAAAAGATGCTGCCTGTTTCTGAATTTAGCGTACCTGGGGAGTGATACTTTGTGGTGTGTAAGGTGTCGTGTGTCATTTTCTACATATACTGTCTTTAAATGAAAACCAGTGTGGGGATGAACGACAGAGGCCCAGACATAGCAAGACTTCACACAGAACAGTAGCCTGTATGCTGCGGTGAAGGCTGTGGTTTTCCTGCTGGAAGCACTGAACTCTCACTTCAAATCATCATGAAATGCATATGCAGTCCTTTCTGCTTCATGTGTCTGAACCCATCTGCTCATTCATTGCTTAGCCAAGAGAGGAGCCAGACAGAAAGACAAAAGTTCTGAAGGCAGGTGCATTTAGTTCAGAGAGTGGATCAGAAAGAATGTCCTGAAGGTCTGAAGAATTTAAAAAATGACAGTTGTGTTAAATTGAATGATAACATTTGCTTGGCAATTTTAGCAGCATTTTCTAGTATATGATACATACACACACAGTGGTATATGCTTTATCTTGGGTATGCATACAACACTCTTACAAGAACTGTCAAAATGTAACAATGTAGTATTTTGTCATGCTAGAATTAAATAATTTTTAAAATGTATTTCATCCATTTCATCATTACATGTACACACATACACAAGTTCACAGACACATATAAACTCACTCTCATACAACCGCACTCGAGAAAAAGAAACAACACAAAGGAAGCCACGGGGAGATTAATAGTCCCAGTCAACTCTGCAAAGATATAGGTGGTTACGTTGTATTTTGAAGGTTGCTGTAAATATTCAATTAACCTATTGCACATGTCTTTTTACAACTACATATGGTGATAAATATGCCTAATAAGAATGATCACAGAGAGACAGATGAAAACACCTGAACAGATGTATAATTTTTTTTGCATGAAAGGAATAAGAACGTTGGGAATGAAATTTGCAGAGCATGAAAATGCCCTTACATTAGGAAAACAGGGTGGAAATTGTTGTAGACATACTCTATGGATTTATTTGAAGTATTCAGAAAAGGCCTCCTCTGCTATAAACTCTCAAATCCTATGACACTTGATTGTCTCTGGTTAAAGACTTGGTGCCTTGAAGGTGGACATAATTCATTTATTACACTTCTTTTTGTAATACAAATGCATTTGATGGTTTATCTGTATGGCACGAAGTGATGAGGGGTGTGAGGTGTGGGTTGTGAAGTGATATGAAAGTAGCAGAATCTTAAATCCTGAGATGGAATGTTGGGTGCTTGGAATTGGTGATATATGAGTCTGCAAAACTTTCAGAATCTGGCATTGTTCTAGCAAATGTCATCTTGGAGATGGAAGTAGTATGGGAGAGGTAGGAAGTAAGATTTAGAATGTTTTTGAAAGACAACATCACACACTTGAAGGAAATAAATCAAAGTGCTAGAGAAACTGAATATTGCTATGTCTAGTAGTTTTAAGTATTTATTTAGTTCCACTTGACTAATTTGCTGTTTACTTTAACAAGGCCGAGTCTTTACTTTAGCAGTTTCTTCTTTTTAAATTTTAGACTTACAGGAGAGGAGTATTTATGAAGCAGAGTATCCCTGAGAGCTCTCTACTCAGCATGTTCTAAGGTTAAAATCTTATATCACCATGAAATATCAATTACCAGTAACCAATAGTCAGTACAACTATCAGTGAGAAAAAAAAATCACACTGCTGCAGTGTCATTAACTAAGTTAACTCATTACCACTTCACTCAGGTTTTCCTGGTTTCCACTAATGTCCTTTCTATTCTGGGAGCCAATCCCGGGTGCCTGACTTCATTTAGTCCTCGCATTGAATTAGTCCTCTGGTGTGCGATGGTTCTTCAGCAACTTTCTGTGCTTTTACACTGAAGAGAACTGGCTGGATTTTCTCAATGATTTGATGGAACTTATGTATTGGGAGGAGAATCCCACAGAGCTGAGGTACCCTTTTTTATAGGGGTATACAATTTCAGTATGTCTTATTACTACTGACAATAACCTCAATCATTTGGTTTAGATGACACCTATCATAGTTCTTTAGTGATTTTCTTTTTCCATACATTATTCAATGAATCACTTGAGCCCATAGCCAAGGGGAGGAAAGTTTGTTTACCTCTGTAAGGAAAGTTAATGGTTTGTTGGTATATGATCAAATAACCACAGTAATTAATATGTATTTTGGGAGCAACACATTGAGGACATAAAAGTATCATTTTTATTTTTAAACTTTTGCCCATTTACTTTAATATTTCTTACTTGGGGCAATCATTATTATTATGTTTGTGTGTTTCTGTTATTTCCCTCATTCCTACATTTATTAATTGGAATTTCTCTGTAAGAATTGCCCCATCAGTATTTGTTTTAAAACTCAAACTGTTCCATTTTTTTTGTAACTTGGAGTTCTTTTGGGTTTTTTATGAATGTTTAACTATGTCCCTCATCCATTTATTGTTTGTCTTCTACCTATCATCTTTCTCTTTATCATTACATCCTAGCACCATGAGATGACTACTGGAATTTCATTTTGGATTTTCCCTGCAAAGATACAGAATCAGCCATTTCTCCATGATTCCTGGCTACATTTATTGGAGAATGGACAGTGTTAAGAAATGCATACAGGGCCTATTATCCCATGTGTACACACATATCTACATTTATCTGACATATATACATATGTATATGAGTTCATATTGATATATCTAACTTTATTCATTCACTACATAGCTCATTCTAGCATATGCCCTTGCTTATTTATTTTGCAGTGGAAAAGCCAATTTCCATTATTTGTAATATGTTACCTGTTTTGTCCCACTCTATTATACATGTAATACTACTTTTGGAATTGTTAACCATAATCCAACGAATTATGAATTTGCCAGCTCTGACAGAGGTTTTTAAGTTTTTAGCCTGATAGTATCAAATCAGAACACAGTTTTGGAAAGTTACTGAGATCAGCTTCTTTCGTCCTCCCTCATTCAGTGTGTTATGAGATTCATTTGTTACACAGTTAGGCATATTTCTGAGTCTGCATTCATCTTGGGTTTTCATGATCCCCTGTTTTATTTTAGACCTTTGCAGACAATGAAGTTAATCTTCTGTGGTGCACATTTCAGTGGGTTTTGACAAATGTGGAACTGTGAATGTTCTACAATGCAGATTAATTCCATTGCCCCCAAAACGAGCAGCAAACTGTTTTGAAAGAAAAAAAATAGATAAAACGTTAGCAACTCCTCAAGGTCTAATCAAATGTCTTGAACATGCATGTGAATCATGTGCTGCTCTGGGTCATGATTCTATTCTTTACTGATCCCAGTTTTTGCAGGGAATATAGCACCGAGCAAAGCACCATCAACTACACACAGTTCTCCACTAAAATCTCACACATTGCAAGATAGTTGATATTATTATTCTGGTAAAAAAAAAAATCTTCGGACATTCTAAATGCTGTGATGTTCAAAGGCTTCCGAGATCTAGGAGTGGAAATACTTTTTCAAGCTTGTACTCTGTAACCCATTGGCTACTATATTCTATCCCACTGGTCCTCAAAATATTGCTCAGTGACCAGCTGTGTGGTCTTATCGCTTGATTTCTGATGTTTGATGATGTCACCCTGTTGACTTTTTTTGTGCTGCGACTCTAACTCATGACCTTACACTTGCCAGGCAGGCACTCTGCTGCTGAGCTATAATCCCAGCCCATCCTGTTGTACTTCTTAATAAGAGTCTATGTGGTTGATGGTGATGGCAATAGTAATAGTTGAAAGTCACAACTTCTAAAGAACTTTTATGCTCTTTTCATGTTGCAATTCACAATGCTACTGAAAGATATGAAGGTCACCTATTACTGCAGTCCTTATAGATACAGATAGGAAAACTAAGTCCTCAGAGACTATCTCAAGGATTAGAAAACTAATAAATGGCAGAGATTGGATGTAAACTCAGCTCTTTTCAAATTTCTTACTATTATTCCCGTTATTTATGTTGAAGCTCTTTATTCCTTTGATACAAAGGAGAAAACAAAACTAACACATGACCTTAACATGCCCTAGGCACTTTGTAACTTTTCATAATGTATCTCATCCGATTTTCTGGTGCCCTTGTAATTCTTTATGATAAATACTACCAGTTGAGGATGCTAGGACTGTGAGAAACAAAACAACTTTCCAAAAGACATCTAGCAATTTCATTTCCAATCTAAGTACACATTGAATTTATTTCAACTAGATCACACTGAGATTTTGCGGAAGTGATTACTATTATTCTGTTTCTCTAATCCAACATTTTGCATTTCGTGTAGGGGAACACTTTGTACTTTGTGAAGAACCAATCAAGAGTCAAATAGTCATGAAAAGTGAATAGGTACGACGCCATGTAAGGGGTAAGGGTTATACCCTCCTTCCCCTGAGGCGGGAAAGTTTCCTGACTTGGTTTCCATCCCTTTGAAAGGTAGACTGAAGAGAAAAAAATGTCTAAAGCACTTTAATAAAGAATCTTTTTAATATTTGTAGATATAACTGGATTTGAATCAGGCTCCAGTACACATTAGCTTATGAATTTTAACAAGTTGTTTCATGATCCTTGGACTTAATTTTATGTTCTCCAAAATGGAGAAACTATCTCATTGGGTTGCATTAATGATCAAATATATAATATATATACAGCTCATAGTACATGCTGGTGGTGATCTTAAGATTAGGTCTTAAGGCATTTGGTATTCACCCTAAGCCATTTAGCAGGGCCTCTTCCACTCCTCCCCCATTAATTAAAGGAGTTTAGGAAGTTTATCATAGATATTATTTAAGCAAATCTGTAACAAAGATCCACAATGCTATTCATGATGGATTTTGTTTCTGTTCTGTTTTTCTTGTGGCAGGGAGGAGGATTAAACTCAGGGCTTGATCAGGCTAAAAAAATTGTCTGCAACTGACTGACATGTCCAGCCAGCGCAGTTAATAATTTTGACTCAGCTTTCAAATTTTCCAATAACAAACTAACTACACATCTTGATTTATCTGAGATAATCCTCATATAAATTTTAATAAGGTCCCCATTTTCCTCTCAAAACCTTCTCAGTTTGAGTGACAAACAGTCTGATCATGCCAGTTAAAAGGAACATTTTCCCCTGTACACAGCAGTTCCACTATATTTTACGTATTAAAGATACACAAAAGACACTTATAGAGCTGGGTGAAATTATGTGCTCACTTGAGTTTGTAAAATGCCAATTTCAAGCCAAAATCAAATGGATAATCCAAAAAATTTGACATAACAAAGCATTAAAAGAAATGTTCATTTGAAATAGAAAAAGTTGGGTTCTTGGTTTCTGATACCATTAGTTCTCCACATACCATGGATCTAGAAAGAGATACTCAAACTTCTCTACCCAACTACATCGGTTTTCGTGCTCAACAGATGGCTCAGGTGGCCTTTCAGTCTGTTCTGCCCACATCAAAAGGAGAAAAAAGCGAAAAAAGTTACTTTTAAATCTTTTTTTCATGAATACCCATAAATGTAGCTTTGATTAACCACGGAGCTGATGGAGACACATGTTTGCTAGTGTTAATAAACATAACTGTAATCACCCGTTTGACTGAGAAGTCACGATTCCTTCCGTACAGGACAGTTTTGAAACTGTTTCCCTGCTGTTTGTAGGCTGAGGTGAAAAGGAGGAGCAAAGACGCACTAATGACAGATTCTTAAAATTCTTGTATTTTTCCGTGGCTAAAAAGCTTCCTAGTGACAAAGGAGTTGTCAGGGGTTTGGTTCAGGTTATCATTAAGAAACATCACAGGGTTTTTTTTCTTTTGACAAAATAATAATAATTATGACTGGCAGTGAAAAGAAGAGACTTCTTCAGTAGAACTTGCTCTACTTTGTTTTCTGTAATTATCTTGACACACATTTGAGGGCATGAACTTCTGTTAGGATCTAGAGAGTTCTTGTTTTTCTTCAAAGCAATGTACATAAATCTCTAACTTTACCTTGTTGCTTTCGTGGTTCTAGAACAGGAATAGCAAATACAATACAGTGCTTACCATCACCTCCATCACGTAACAAATATAAATAACCTGCTTTCCTTTCTCTACAGTCTCCTTTTCACCCTGGTATTCATGACAGATTTTTTTTTCCAGCTAAGCAGCCTTAGAACCTTGAGTAAATCTATATAGTCAAGAACAAGGCTTTTTTCTTTCTTTCTTTCTTTCTTTCTTTCTTTCTTTCTTTCTTTCTTTCTCTTTCTCTTTCTTTCTTTCTTTCTCTTCTTTCTCTTTCTTTCTTTCTTTCTTTTTTTCTTTCTTTCTTTCTTCTTTCAGGTCTCCTTTACATTTAATAATTGCTGTAGGAAATTACTTGGTTATTCAGTTCTTTCTGTATGGTCAAAGGGTTTTCTCCTACTTTCCGTAAGTCATTGGTAGAGGTAAAAGCACCAGTTTAGTCAACTTTTGATGGGTTATGCCATGGTGACAGTCAGTGTCTCACTGATTCCCTCATGAAAATGTCTTTCTTGGCTCTGCACCTTGCTTACTGCAGCCCAACAGTTGCTCTGCTCCTGTTCTCTGGCCTTTTGGTCCTAGGGCCAGGGCCCAGACATGCTGTGTACCAGGCTCATGCCCTTCTCTCAGCAGAGGAACTCTAAGACTGAACTACTAGTAGTTCTTAGGGCTTCGCAGTTGTTGCACATTCACATATGCTGTTTCATTGACTGAAAAAAATCACATGTCTGCTGATGTCAAAAGGAAGGAGGCTTTGCACATTATTAGGAGACAGGTAAAGATGCACACTCCTCTTTTAGGTAGGTGAGTAAATATGTGTGAATGATAATAACATCTCACATAGAAATATGCTTGTTTATGAGTCGTGTTCCATGAAATGTATCAAAAGAGGGAGATAGAGCTATCTTCTATTTAGTGCATCCAGAGATTCCATATTTCCTGGTAACTCTGGGAGACACTTAATCTCCTGCAACGCTATATGCTTAGATTGCTTCAGGGAGCTGGTAAACAAATGGCCAGTGCATGAACCCAAAAAATGGCTGATTTTTTTTCCCCCAGTGCTTTTATGCTGCTTTGCACCTGGACTCTATGAGTTAGATCAGAGAAAGCCCTCAGAGCATTTCTGCAGAATAATGTTCTAAATGCCCACATAATTTTAATTACAGACCAAGCTTAAATGGATAATTTAAAATATGCTCCAATCATAGAGAGAGAGAGAGTGAATTATCATCTATTATTGACTGAACGAACTGGAAAGACAAATAAATGGTTGCTAGGCCTTTTACTATCATTTTGAGAAGTAGAAGAACATAAAAATGATAAACGTATGAGCCATGAAAATGTAGGAGCAAGATTTTTGTTGTTTTGATTTTTTTTGTTATACTGTCTTAATAAAGGTAAGTTTCAAACCAGTAAAGAAGTACATTTTTCCCCCGGCGAAACATTACACTAGATGTGTAAAAGAAGGTGAAGAATTTAATCAATAACGTTTAGCATTTGAGAACCAGTGGCAGTGGTTGAGATAAGAAAAGGGAGACTCATAGTACCCAGCCAAAGTTTGGGGGACTTGTCCCAGCAGGTTGACACAAGAGGACTTGAAAATGATATGCTGCTGGTGTCCTTTGTCCTGACGATAGGTGACTGATAGGTCTACAGAACAAGCATGCCCATGAGGGAAGAACAGAGAAAAAAAGACCAACGTTTCAAAGTAAACGTCTACTATGCTTGGAAATGGAAGGATGCAGGGAAAAGTGTTTGACATTTTTAAAATGCCTCTACAATTTCAGTTTAAAACTTGAGCTTCTCATCAGATAGTTTCAGAAATGCAGACTCTCAGGCCCTAGTTTAGATCTACTATATTAGAATGTGATTTTCACAAGCCCCCAGGGCACATGTATGTACTTTTAAAGTTGGAAATCACCACTTCAGGATGATTAGGTTCCTGCTAGGGAATGTGTGTATATTATTTACACAATAATCACTACAAACTTATAGCTGCCCCCCTTCAAAGTTAGACAACCTAGTTTTAAGTCTCAAACACTGGGTAAAAATTATATACAGAGGAAAGCAGTGACTTAAGAATTTGGATCATTTCTGTCACTCTACAATCTTTATTTACTCTACTCTTTTCTCTGAATTGTATTTATTTTTTATCATTGCCAAGATCTAGGGGAAAACTAAAAGCCCTGTTTGGTTAACACCTCAATTCTTTTACAAATTCCAGTACCTTGTACACTCACATTTTATTTTTTTCTTTCCTCTTTTCTCTTCATGTTCACAGGTCTAAAGGTATTTTACACACAAATACATAACTGCCCCAATACACAAACTCTCAAAAACGTAACATGATTCCCACTTAAGAGTTTAAAGAAATAAAGAAAGTTTTTATGGACAATTATAGGAGATTGATTCTGGGTGCCAACACTTTCATAAAATTCTCAAAGTAGTAAACAGAATGTGGAAGTAATAAAATATTTATAACTATATCCCACAAGTTTAAAACCAGACTCCATTGATCAGAATGTAACCACTGACTCAGAGATCTAAGGAGATTTCAAGATAATCTCATCCCACATCCTGAGACTGTAGGTGACTTTCCAAGCTCCTCTGTTACCCAGCCATGACTAAAAGCCAGGTCTTCTGATTCCTGATTTAGGGCGCATCCATTTCTACCCGGTATTGTGCATTGCCAACGGAAGTGTAGAGTGGCCATTAGGAATCACTATGGGAACATACATTTTGCACAGCATTGCACTATACAGAACTGGTACTGAGCTCCTCTTCCCTAACCAGCCAATGGCCCATTTTCTGAGAGGTAACTGGGTAGAATAAAATGGTCACAAAGCAAACATCCCCTAATGGGTCCTGGAAGGGAGCCATGCTTTCATGGCTTTGAGCCTTTCTATGAATTCTTTCCAAAAGCAGTGTTGGATCAGATTTCCACTGAGCTCCTACTTGACTTAATCCTTGGCTTGGGGTTACTACAGAATTAAGGCATATTCAAAAGAAAAGAAAAGGGAGAAATGAACAGCTGGAGTTTGTGTGCTTATGCATGTTTCTGTGTATGTATACACAATAGTTTAAGCCTGGCTAAGACTTTTATGATTCATGTCATTTCTTGTATACCGACTTCAGCTCGATTCTTAGTGGTTTTCAGTAATAAGCTATTTGCTTAGCAGGGAAAATAAGTGTCTCTCCCTGTGATTGCCAAAATTGTGTTGGTCTCTGTGCAGAGCACATTTCGTCATTAGGAACTGAGGTCCTCTAAATAGGACAGAGCAACAAGTGTTGGCCTGCAGACAAAAGCACACAGAGAGTGCCAGCTGACTCTTCAGTTCCTTCGCCAGGTATGCAGAAAAGAGTGGAAAAAGAAACAGCACAGGCGCTTAGGAAGAGAACAGAAACATGAAATGAATATGATGGACAGAGTGGAGGACGGAAATACCGGAAAACAGAGCATTGTGCTAGGACAAAGGAGTCATATCGGGCTGGGCTGTAGGTCCTCCTAACCTGCTTAATTGATTTGTAAAATTCTTAAGTTTTATAGATTTCTTTTCACGTAATTCTTTAGTCTCACCAACCTGTCTCCATCTATGAAACAAATCCAAAAAATCACACGTCGTGATTTACCACAGTGGTGCACAGACAGCCACGCGAAGATAGAAACGGAGCTTGGATCCGGGGTGCCGCCATGGAAGAACACCAAGGACTGCTGGCAACCGTGAAAGGTGAGGAAGCAGGCAAAGAATCAACTCCCCCAGAGGAAACACCTCCGCCAAATCCTTGATGTGGGACTTCTGGCTCTGGAACCACGACAGCACAGATTGCTGCTGTGTTAAGCCACCAAGTTTATAATAATCTGCTACCACAAGCCTAGGAAATTACTATAGATATTTGAGGTGTGCAGATTTTCGTACTATGTTTAGCTTTAAAGTAATAATCTGCATTTCAGTATGGCAGTTTGTCATCAGAAAAGGGTATCAACAAATAAGGGGAATATTTCATAGATTTTTGTGTATTCTACATATGAAGGAAATGTAGTCATGGAGAAGGCAGGAATTCGTGATAACATCCTTGGCCTAGTCTTTTAAAAAAGTCATCTATTGATTTTGTGTCATTCTCTGTCCGAGAATTACTGAAAGGCCGGATGTACATCTTCTCATTCATTTCCTCAAGGCTGACACCGTGAGGTTGCTATTATGTCCTGTCCTTGATTAAATAGCATGTTAGTAAGGAACAGAGTTCAATTTGAACCCAGGTGTCTCTAGTTTAATTAATTATGGCTTTAAACAGAGATCAGTCAACTCTGCCTATAAAGAGCCGGGCTGTGAGGATTTGGGGCTATGGGTGGAAAACGGTCATCTTCTTAGCAAATTCTCAGCTCTGGCTGTAAATTGCCATGGAGCGCACATAAGCAAACCAGCAAGGCTCTGTTCCACTGAAACATTAATCACTGGCACTGAAACTTGAAGTTCATATGATTTTCATGTGTCCAGAAATATTATTCTTTTGATTTCTTCAAATATTGAAAAATAAAAAAGCCAGTCTTAGCTCATGGGCCATCCACACAAACAAACAAATAAAAAACCCAGCAGAAGTTACATGCTGCTTCTTGGCCATAGAAAAAGTCCTAGGAAGTAAAACCAAAGAGTATACCCTTGTATGATGCAAGGTTTTCACTTATTTGAATTTGAAATCAAAGCTCTTGTTCCTTGTAAGTGTCTTGGGGGGGCTACATTTCAAGAACTCGAAAATTTTAAGGAACCAGCACATCTCTTTCACAGCACAGGTTGAAAATATTTCCCTTCTACAATAATGTGAGAATCTCAGTAATCAGCCATGAAGGTCTTCTAGGGGAAATAAAGGAGTGAGGCTTTGTGTAGAGAGGATGTGGGTGGAGGTTGGAATGCAGGAAGATTTATTCATAGCTCTTTATTCTATAGAGATACACTCCAAAGTGTTCCCCACATGCCTCCAAATGCAGATATTACTAAATATTACATATAATCTACCATGTTTGTTCCTGTGTATACACATATAATTACAACACAGTTGAATCTATAAATTAGACACACTAAGAAATTAATAACAGCTAACATTACAACAGAACAACTATGGTAATATACTGTGATAAAGTTATTTAAAATTTATGGGAACTTTTTATTTCTAGAAATTTCCATTTACTGTTTTTGGACTTTGGTTGACTTCAGATAGCTGAAAGCATGGAAAGCCAAATCATGGATAAAAAGGGATTAGTACTGTGGGACATAAAGGAGAATGCAATCCATAGGGCTTGCGTTTGCTAATCTAGAGGGACTTGTCACAGAAGAGCCATTAGAGATGGAGGGAAAGCACTTTACAAAACATAATGTGAGGAGATGCTGGAAAGATCCTAGGGAGAGACAGGACCAAAGGCCACCTTGGAGGTAGCTTCTTGTCAGCAGGGAGTCCTGCCTTCAAAATAGCTACAACCAGGAAACAAGTCAGCTGACCTCTACTCTACCAGCAAGCACGAACTTCTCATCTTCTTCCCGTGACTCATGTGCATATCATGACCAACCTCAGGCAAAATATGAGACTTCTAAATACCTTCTGTACTCCTTTCACCCCATGTAGATAGCACGTCACTGTAAGAACAGGACACCTGGAAAGGTCACAGGGCCCTTGGCCTCAGCTTGCTGAGACTGATGTTGTGAGAGGCACAGTGCATAGACTCAGCACCAGAAAAAAGAAGTGCTGATATTCCTCCATGTTAATATGCTAAATCTGTGGTGTAGTATGCAGCTCTGTTTTCACATTAAAAAGTCTGAATGTCAAAAAAGCAATCTATTGTCACATAAAGAGGTGTATTTGCTACTGGTGATGCAGAGGTAGAGAGTACAATAAAGCTCAGAATCTAAAGATTAAGCATTAGGGATTGTTTTAGTTCATTCGGGTTGCTGTAACAAAATGCCAGAGACCAGATGGTTTATAAAGGAACAGGATTTTTGTGAAAACAAGACAGTCAAGTGTAAGGCAAATTCAGTCAGGTAAGAGGCTATCCTTCATAGCTGGCTGTGTCCTCACATAATGGAAAGGGCAAATAATCTCTCTCAGGTTTCTTTCACAAGGGCAATAATCCCATTCATGATCTAATTGTTTACCAAAGACTCTGCCTGCTATTATCATGTTGGGGTTAGGATTTTAATTTAAAGGCAAAATAAACATGCAATCTTGATTCACTTGGAGGAAAATCCATGCTCCTGAGACCATACTGTTAAGTGAAATCAATCAGACACACAAGCTAAAGACTGCATAATTTCTCCTAAATGAGAAGCCCAAATGACAAAGAGCAAAACAAAAGATACCAGGAAGAAAAGAAGTAGATGTCTCCCAAATAGCAAGGGGAGCAAGAGACGGAGGGAGGATAGGAAGAAAGGAATTAACATGTGTTACGTATATGGACCGATTCCTCACAAGGCATATAAATATTATGGAATGAATATGTGTACTAATAAGAAATACACTTAAAAATACAGTCTGCAGCAATCTGATTTTTTGAGGACAGTTGGTGGAAAACATATAAACTTTGAGAAAAATGCCTCAATTTTATTTACAGCAATGCAGACCCATGACATCCTTTTCTTTTTGGTTGTTTTTCTTTCCTTTTTACTCCTATTTCTATCATATCCCAAAGCCATCTGCTTGAGATAAAAATTGATTAAGTATTGCAGAGTTTGGTGCAATTTCCAAAGTGTATTTTTTATATAGATTGTGCTATGAATGTAGTAGCTGAGCTTTAGAAAAATAGCTTGAGGGAAGATTGTTCTAAAAATAATATTTCTAGCAAAAGGCAGAAATGATATAGAAATTGATAAGCACTTTCTATTGCTGATATTTTAATCTAATAGTTGAAGTTTTTGAACTGTTACATTTTCTAGTAATAATGTATATATGAGGACTTTTTCCTACTTTGTTGATACTGAGGATAAACTGCATCTGCTCTCCTATTGTTTTTTAATTTCCACAGTATTCTCATGTTATGCATTCTATGTTTCATATAATAATTGATTTTGTTTTATTGTTTACTCACAGTAAAGTATAGAAGTGAAATATAACATGAATGTCTATTTCTCACTCTGCCAAATTACCTAATGAAATCTTAAACCCCAATATGATCATAGTGGAATGTGGGGCATTTGAGAAATAATTAGTTCATGAAATGGGGGTCCTCATGAATGACACTGTGTTCTTATAAAAAGGGACACTAGAGAATTCTCTCACCCTCTTTCTACCACATAAGGATACAATCAGAAGTCAATAACAGTCCATAACCCTGAAAGAGACACATATCAAAACACAGCCATGCTGGTGTCCTGACCCTGGGCTTCCAGCTTCCAAATCTGTAGGAAGCAAATTTCTGTTGCTAATAGGCCACCTAATCTATGGCTATGGTGGCTAATAAGCCACCTAATCTGTGGTGCTTTGTTCTAATAACCTGACCAGAAGACAACTGGTAGACACAATGTAAAATCTCAGGAATCATAAAATAATAGCATTTCCATCCCACCATTGAATTGCACTGTAGATTAAGAGCAAAGGAAATTCTATTTATTGTTAGTTAAATTATTGATCTCCTCTTCTGTTGTAAGGAAGCTGTTTTATTAACTTACTATGAATTGTGCTTCTTCGATGGGGAGTAAAATCAGAGAACCCTCCTTATACCTCAGGGTGCGATGATTGCTAATGAAGACTCTGTACCTCTGATGCTAGTTTTTCACCTAGGACATTTGCCCTCAAACTCAGGCAAAAAATTCCTGAAGCAAGAGCAGCCATGGGTTTCCAGGCATCTCCGAGGCCCTGGGAGGTCACCCACATGTTCCAGGTGAGCAAGCTTGGAAAGTCAATCATTTGTTTATTTTTTCATTATTAGCCAACTATTTATCGATGTTACTGTGAGACAAGCCCCAAAAGAAGGTTAGGTTTCCAGAGGTAAATGAAAAGATAAATGGAGACATGAATGAACACTTCAAAATGAATAAGAAAACACACATACATACATAATAGTAAGTATGCATACATTATATATAGACATCTGCGTATGCGAATAAATGTGTATTTCAAGTCAAGTTACAAAAATATGTTAGTGTGTATGTGTGGCTAGATGTGTCACTGGTGTAACACATAACTTTTTAGTTTGTTGTTAGGAATAATACACGAATCTTAGCAACCTGATAAATAAATGAACTTCTTCAGATAATAAAGGAGCTGAGAAAAAAAAAAACTTAGTAACATGTGGTGGAAGGAGAATTTGAGAGAAAAGGAAAGAGGGAACACGAGAGTAAGTAGGAAATTAGGAAGACAGAAAAACTGCATTCGAGCAGTTAACATGAGGTTGAGTACATTTCAGGGAGAAATAAAGAAAGAGATTTATCACTGTTACTGTTGCAATAACTTGGTGTCTCTCCCATACAGTTAAGGAAGTCTCCCATAATGATCTAGATTACTGCTTACAGCTTTTAGTTTATTTATTTATTAAAACAAAACATCCTCCTTTTTTATTGAGGTTACACATGGTCCTTCCTCAGGAAATGCAGAGTGGAGGTGATAAATATCTAGCATTTGATTCCATCCAGTTTCTTTTGGAGAAAGAGTGACAGTAGGTCTTGTTGGCAAAAGGGGACAGAAGGTTTCATCATATGTGAAGATCCTGAGGGATTCTCTCCGGCTCAGCTGGAAACTACTGATTGGAACCATATTTCAGGTGACCTCAGGACTGTTCAGACCAAAATGTGGCTGAACACTTTCTCCTTCCTTACTTCAGCACTGTTGCTTTCCCAGGGACAGTGGTAAAATCACTGAATTCATGGAACGAAATGCTCCCTTCATATCTGACACTAATTAATTCTTGGACTCCTTACTTGACCTCTCGATACCTGCTTTCTCATAACACACACACACACACACACACACACACACGCAGAGTCCCTATGCAAGACAATTTGAGGGCAAAATAAAATGTTTTCAAATACTTACTGTAACTGTAAAAATCTTATCATTGTTTTTGTTACTCTGTTGACACATGTAGGACTTTTCCAAGGAGAGTGTGATGATCAAACTTAACTGTCACTTTGACTGGGCTGGAGATCTGCCCTGGGGATTCGTAAAGCAGACATTTTGGTATGTCTGGTAGATCACTGAAGCTCGACCTTGGCTTCTATATCTGTTCTCCAGCTCCTTCTTCCCCTATTCCCCTGCTCTGCTTCTGGGATCCTGTGAACTGAGCACCTTCACCCTACCTAGCCCTTCTACTATAAGGTTCTTGTCTTGGACCCAGAAAACCAGGGGCTGAATCCTCTGAAACCATGAACCAAATTAAACCTCTCCTCCTTTAAATTGTTGTGTCTCTGACATGGAAAAATTAGGGAGCTTGTGATAGAAAAAAATTCTTAAAAGAAATCATTTAGCAATTTATGTCTTTTAAAACAAGAAGATGCCTCTAATTTATCACATTATTAGACTTCAAGTTTTTATACATAGCCTTTTTCTTTTGACAACTGACACAGTTACACTTGTACACTCATGCCACAGACCATCTCACAGAGCTGTAAAAGTGTCCTCCCTATCTCAAACTACAGCTTATTGGTGATCTCAAAATACCTTCCTTTCCACTAGTTCCAGTACATTAACTAGGGCAATACTCTGGATCTATATGGCTTTAAATGAAATAAAATTACCTATATCAATAAAATGTGAAGTGACGTATAGCAATTTCATAGTAGTTAAACATGATTCTCAGATATAAAACAATATAAAGTCTCTGTGTTATAAATAATTTTATTTGTAACTACATAATTTCAGTGGTTAATTATTTCTTTTTACAAGGTAAGTGTGTTTAATACTATTTTAAAATTGGTTTATGTACAGTAGTTTATTATTACTATTTTTTTAGAGGAGAAATATTTCTCTATGATTCCGCCACTTCTTCCTCTCATGTATCTGGAGACACACAAGTGAATTTGATAATCGAGTTACCTTATTTCACAGAGGAAAACTATTAGAGGTTTTTACCAAATTGATGAGTAGTTACCATAGTATTTAGTTAGTACCTAATGGCTTAGCCAAAAGCTTTGGAATTGTTTAGTTTCCTTTTAGATTCATAGAAAAAGGCACTGCTGAGTCTCTCTGTTTCTCTCTTTCTCTGCTGCTGCTGCTGCTGAAAATTAAGCCAAAAACCCAAGGCCTTGCACAGCTTATGGAAGTATTCAGCTGCTGAGCTACACTCTCAGCCCCACAGTGTTTACCTTTTCAGTTTACTCTGTCCTGTTCTGTTCTGTTTTCAGGTTGTGTCAGTCTACGTAGTCCAGGCTGAACTTGCGCTCACTCTGTAGCTCAGGTTGGCCTTGGACTTCTAGTTTTCCTTCTGCCTCAGTCTCCCAAGCACTGGAATTACCAGCGGGTGCCACACATCCGGCTCCCATGTCTATCTCTGATTCTAGGAATGTTTGCTAACTACCAGATTGGACTGATGGTGTGTCAAGAAGTAAAAGGAAGTTTCCATCTTAGACCTTGTATTAAATAGCATAGATTTATGAGTTAAGGGTTCATATATCTTGTGAAAATTAATGTTAGAAAGTAGGGCACACGTTTGCCATAAATAGCATTTTACCATCATTTCATTCTTATGCATAAATATATTTTATCTAAAGTTCTCTGAAAGTCAAAATGAAGGTCCCCTTATGGGTATCATTGCCTCACATAGTACACTTAGGAAAATTGTTGTCACATTATTTAATCAATGCAGAACTATTCTCATAAATCCCTGACACACCAGTATGTCTGTTTGTAATCACAGTCCGAATTGGCAGCGTGGGTTTACCATTTCTTAAAAATTAAATACTAGATTTCTGTATTGCATTGGTCAATCACTTTTGCCACAATCCAAGTTAAAGTAATTGACCAAAACCTACAAAAGTAGAAACAATAACATCCAGAATATAAATAAGGAATGAAATAAATGCTAGAATGCAGGACACAACGCGATAGACCTTTTGCAAAAGGAGGGAAGGCGGGGGAAGGAGTAGGAGATGCACAAAGAGTTAAAATTTGTACATGTTCCAGCACAACACGACAAGTGTAGTCATCATGTACTACAAATGTGTGCTAACAAAAATAAAAATTAAAAATTGAAATGTGAGCTCATTAAGCGTAAACAATACCATTAAAGTATCCTTGTGGGGTGCAAAGCTTCTAAAGTCAAGGGTATTGAATGGGCACAAACATGTGCTTTGCCTATCACGGTTAATTTTTATGCAGTACAGAGTCCAAGACCAGAGCCACGCAGAGGCGGCTGACTTTCCTTTGTACTGCACGTTCCTACTATGCTTCGGTCATGCATTGCAGCTTTAAGTTTTCAAATTAACGTGGGGCATCAGCCTTGTCTTTTATATTAGAACGGTGATGAGTTCTGGCTTTAACTAGGTTTTATTTAGCTGCACTGCAAGTTATTAATTAGTGTTTAAAACTCTAACAAGCCATCTATAAGCACTGCAGACCTCTGTAACTCGCAGTCCTTCCTCTTAATCACAATGAAAGTGTCCCTTACGCTGTGACACACAGCAAGTCTAAACAGAGGCAGAGAGGGGTCTATTGGGGTTCTGAGAAATTCTCATTGCCCCTGAGGAGGAGGCGGCTGCACAACACAACCAAAATACAGGGCTCTGCTCATACCTAGACCATGCTGGTACTGCTGGTGAGTCAGGGAGCCTCTGTGTCTAATGTGACTTCAAGCTCTCTCCCTTCTCTCTCTGTCTCTCTGTGTCTCTGTCTCTTTCTCTCTCTGTCTTTCTCTCTGTGTCTTTGTCTGTCCGTCTCTGTCTCTGTCTGAGTCTCTATCTCTCTCTGACTCTCTACATACATATTTCCAGTATTCTGAACAGGAGTTCATACGTTCAACACCAGCATCTCTCACATTAACTCTTTTCTCACTATTAGGAAAATGAAAGTATCTGTTATATTCAATTGTTAGGCATTTTTTCCCCACTACAAATGCTTGCTTAACCGTGGATTTTCAACATAGGGAGGGGCTGGCCATGTGTAAATGAGGTCTGAAGGTTTTAAATAGGAGATGTATAAGTATATACTCATTTAACTCTCTTGGTGTGTTCAAGCATTTTCTTTTTAACAATGTGTAAATGTATTAACTTTCAGGAGGTTGGAGTTATTGCTGTGGAAACAATACTAGTTACTAAATGTGGCTGCCTGCACGTATCACTGTGATTAGGTGTTAATGAATGAATAAACTTAGCTCCTTGCTTTCTGGGTTGTTACACTGTCAAAGGGACTCAGAGAGGAGTAATCAATGAATACTTGATAAAGGGTGACTATTTAGATTGGTTTGGTAATATCATTTTAAAAGTAATTTTCAGCTACTGATAGGACTGGAAAGAATGTGCTCCCAGAAAAGATTAGGAAACCTCCAGAGGCAGAGTTCTTATAAAGACAAAGGACTTTTTGCTTGTTTATTTTGAGAATCTTCAAGTACTAGAGGCCTCACCCTCTTACATAGGGAGTCACACAGTGGCACTCGGTCTGGCTTAGGGACATAGTGGACATGCCTACTATGGGCATAGACGATTGTGTGATTGATGTTACACTAAAGAGGAAGTAAAGATCTAGAATTGGGCAAACCACATGGTTAAAGAAAATAAAGTCACAGAAGAAAATTAGGAGTGGGTGATTCAAAGATGAATACCACATATGCATTCTTCACAGGAAAAGTAGCCAGCATTAGTGGACACGAGGTACATCTTTTCCTAGTTTCAAAGTGAAGCAAGATTGATTTTAGACTAATGCCATGACACATCTAGTTTATCTCCTCTCTGATTTCACTGTCATGTCCCCATGGTCCCCAGACAACCTTCTGATTGTAATTTGGTGTCTTATGTAGATTTTTCTCCATGAGAGAATGCTTGATCCTGTAGAGTTCAAGTAGCTTCTGTCTTCAGACAGAGATTTCTCATGATGAATAAAATGATGACTGACCTTGATGGCTTCCTTCTAGGGACTAAAGGAACTGACCATGCCATATACATTACAATCCAAGTCAATGCCTCACTATAAATTAATAAATTGGTATTCTAGGGTCTACTTAGAATATATGTTCCTGTCTTCTTTACTTTTAGACAGTATCACTTTGTCATATTTTGCTAAGTCCTAGGAAGGGGATGACAAAGACCCTCTGAGTGTGAGATAGAACTGTAGGAGTTAGAAGACAGTGACCACTGAAACCTATGAAGATTAACCTAGACTTACTCTTTAACTAACTGTGACCTTTGAACTCACAGCATCATGCATGCCAAGAAGGTGAAGAAATGGAGAATTTCACCCTCTGGTACACTATCACTGACCCAGAGCACATTTTAACAAGATCACTGATTTCTTTCTTTTTTTTTTAATAATTTTATTTAAAGAGGAAAAAACAAAACAAAATAAAACAGAATAAAGGGTAGCAACCATACAGTATTCCAAGGAAAAAAGGAAAAGTACAACAATAAAACCTAAGAAATTATTACTTGACTAATTACATACTGACTTCTTGGAAATAGTTGTTTAAATTACAAAGTTAAAGCATGTAAAGTA